>JAQOOF010000067.1:105000-106035 GCA_029931835.1 Etheostoma nigrum | reverse complement strand
TCGAGCCGAGTAGAGGCGAGTCAAGGCGAGTCGAGTTGTTACCATCAATGGAAAAACGCCATATGACAGCTACCTGGTTATGGCTTTCCATGTACGCACTTCCTGCCGGCATCTTACACCCTGCTGTTATGTGCTGTACTGTCTCAGGGGCATCCTTGCACAGTCTGCACCTGGGGTCCTGCCTGGTGTGGTTGACCCCGGCCTCTATTGATCTTGTACTGAGTGCCTGTTCTTGTGCTGCCATGATTAGTGCCTCTGTGCTGTCCTGCAGTCCAGCCTTTTCCAGCACCTGGTAGGATTTCTTGATATCAGCCACTTCTTCTATTTGTCTGTGGTACACACCGTGCAGCGGCTTGTCCCTCCATGACGGTTCTTCCTCTTCCTTGTCCTCACCTTCGGGTTTCTGCTGCCTGAGGTATTCACTAAGCCCTTCATCTTTGGGGGCCATCTTTCTGATGTACTCCTGGATCTTCGTCATTTCATCCTGGACAGTGGTCTTGACACTCACTAGCCCTCGGCCTCCCTCGCTACGCTTGGTGTACAGTCTCAGGGTGCTGGATTTGAGGTGAAACCCTCCATGCATTGTGAGGAGCTTTCTCGTCTTGATGTCAGTAGCCTCTGTCTCCTCCTTTGGCCAGTTTATTATACCAGTGGGGTATCTGATGACTGGCAGGGCGTATGTGTTGATGGCTCGGATCTTGTTTTTCCCGTTCAGCTGACTTTTCAGGACCTGCCTCCCTCTTTGTAGGTATTTGGCTGTGGTGGTCTTCCTTGCTGCCTCCTCATGGTTTCTGTTAGCCTGTGGCACCCCAAGGTATTTGTAACTATCCTGAACATCTGCAATGTGGCCTTCTGGTAGTTCAATCCCCTCAGTTCTGATCATCTTCCCTCTTTTTGATACCATGAGACCACACTTGTCCAGTCCGAACGACATTCGAATGTCATTGCTGTAGATCCTGGTAGTGTGGATCAGTGAGTCGATGTCTCGCTCATTTCTGGCATACAGCTTGATGTCATCCATGTAGAGGAGATGAC
>JAQOOF010000067.1:0-97500 GCA_029931835.1 Etheostoma nigrum | reverse complement strand
TTGTTTTTTTAACCAGGGCAACAGTTCAGATTACATTATTATTATTACATAATTGCAAAAGGGTTCTCCAATGTTTTCTCAGTTAGTTTTTTACAGTGATATCAGATTGCTAAACAGAATGTGCCTTTGGAACAAAATTGTTACCAGAATAAAATATTTGCAACATCAACTTAATAAACAATTATTAAACAATGTGTCAGAAACTATCAGAAATACCCTAGTTCAAAGTCTACAGCTGGTTTACTGAAAAACACACTACAATCTAAATGAACTGCTCATAGAATGTAATACCATATCAACCTGAATCGGTTTCAATACTATCTCATTCTTAATATTCCACTTTCATTAACCAAAACAGTTTCTTAACATAATTCTTAATGCTTTCACAGCAAAATCACCATATTTAGTTTTTATAAAAATAACATTTGAACCAAGTCAGTCTAATGTTCATCAGAATTATTTGTTCTGTTCACCATTGTAACAAATGTCACTCATCTCTTTGGCACAATGGCGTGACCAAATGTGACAGTGGGGAATCTTAGTAAAATCCAAAACATTAATATAGCTGCAAGCGGCAATTTGCGAGTTCAAACCTTTTTTCTCAATAGCTACTTCAAAGTAATTTCACATGTGTTCCAACGTCGTTATAAAACATATCCTGCAAGCTTTGTAACGATTGGACAAACAGTACGCTTTGTTTAAAATGCCTACAACTGATTTGTCAAAAACATTTATTTTCAATTCAGTGTGATGTAGCTCAGTCCAGCAAGAAGATGACCAACTCAAAAACAATTGCTAATAAAGCCGCAAGCAATGGAAGAAGAACTAAAATGACAAACAGGTGACTGTTTTCTACTACTGAGTTTGGAAGATCAGTCTTCTCTGTAAAGTAGAGCCACAAAGTATTGGAACTCCGTATCAAGTGAATTAAAAGAATGGAATGGAATGCTGGTTTTTAATTCAAGACAAAATCATTGCTGATATCAACCCAATTATGGCCCCATCAAGCATAAGCACCAACATCTAATCATGTGGTATTAATAATGTGTTGGTGTTTTAATGTTTTGAAATTTACAAGTGGGACTAATACAAATAAACCTTGTTGAACACACTAAAATTGACAAACCAAGATATAAATTAGACATACCAGTGTATTTGGCAGGTAGCCTGAAGGTTGAAACAATTACCCAGCGAAACACTTTCAGGCTGTTGGTGTTGACAGAGTGGGCTGCATCCCTGGCCTAGGTAAGGAGAGATGACAGCCACCAGTTCAGACCTTGCAAGAGTTACAGCACGTGCTTTTGTACTTGTTCCTATGAAAACATCAATTTATTCAAGTCAAGGAAAAACTCTTGCTGTTCAATCTGTATAATGTTTTCATAAAGTAATTTCAAATATCAAAAATAAGCGAGACACCAACCTATGTTTAACTCCCTACGAAGTGATACAGTTACAATTGATTAATCATATTGTTGCAGTTAATTTTTTCGACAGTTCTGGAGCACTTACTATTATTATTAACTATTCGTAACATTTGCCTTGATCATAAAGCACTGTATGCTGTGCTTCCATTAAGAGGTTTGAGTTTAGTCAATTTCTTTATTATACATCTTTCATACAGTGTAATATCTACTCCACTGTCCATTCTGTTCTGATGGTGGGCCTCTTGCATTGCAAGGTGTAGATAAATGAGTCAATTGTTTGAGTTCCGTTTAAAATGCTAATGGAAAGTTTGTGCAATATATTGTTTATGTTTATATTGTGTAAGTAATATATAACTACTGACTATTTCACAAAGCAATAGTATCCTGCAGTTTGTGTTAAATTGTGTCGGGGTAGCTACTGAAACTGATTATGGCACAGCCCCACTTAGCATATTTTTCACCAGCCGCCACTGCTCAAGTTAAGGTCAATGTTGATAAGATTGTGGTAAAAGTAGCTCTAAAACCCTAACTAGGGTTGATGAAATCAAAAAAGGTAATACTAAATTCAGTCAATAATGTGAGACTTGTTTGCACATCACAAAAATGTCTTGTTTTGTAATTTGCTCAGCATTTAGCTTAATATTGTTGTAATATTGTTTGTTTGCAGACCGATGTGAAGTGAAAACTGAACCCAGCTCTGTGGGAGGGATCCTGGGAAAAATAAGAGGTAATCAATAATTTATGATATTACAAACTAGAAAATTTCTAAAGAAATTTTAAGTGTGTCTGATACTTGGTGCACATCCCAATGCTAATATTACCAGTACCAAGTAAATATTAATAGCCGTAGCTGTATCATTGAGGTCCATAGACAATATGCTCATTTTGTGTGTGTGTGTGTCTGTGTGTAGGTGGGTGGTTGGAGGGGGGAAGGGAAGACAACATCTTATGTTTTGCATGAATTGCGTGTTGCACTTACTTACATACAAAGTCAATGCAAAGACGTCAATAAATGGATGTGGATCCATTACGTCTAACTTTTTTTAAACATGTACAGTTGTGTTCAGAATAATAGCAGTGTGTTTAGAAAAGTGAATAATGCTCAGAATTCATTGCATGGGGGTTGTCACGCAAACGGACCCAAAAAGAACAATTTTGCTCTTATCAGTCCACAGAATGTTGCACCATTTCTCCTTTGGCCAGTCAATGTGTCCTTTGTGGCAATTTTCATCCTGTTTGGTACATGTCTTTTTTAAGCAATGGGACTTTGCGGGGGCTTCTAGCTGATAGCTTTGCTTCACATAGTCTTCTTCTTATCGTAACAGTACTCACAGGTAACTTTAAGTAAATGGACTTCTATACCGCTTTTCTAGTTAAAGCGCTTTTACATAGTACAGGAACCATTCACCATCCACACACATTCATACACTATGGTCGAGGCTGCCGTACAAGCCTGTCACAATCACACACATTTACACTTCAACGACAACTTCAGTGTCTTGCCCAAGGACACTTCAACATGGGACTGCAGGTCCAGGGATCAAACCACATCCCTTCCGATTGGCAGGATACCATTGAGCTGGAGCTGATCATTGGTTAAGCCTTTGCCATTTTGG
The DNA here is from genome assembly GCA_029931835.1 of Etheostoma nigrum. Classification (NCBI taxonomy): domain Eukaryota; kingdom Metazoa; phylum Chordata; class Actinopteri; order Perciformes; family Percidae; genus Etheostoma; species Etheostoma nigrum. The sequence goes on along the minus strand of JAQOOF010000067.1, from coordinate 94,460 downwards.
CTATTCTTCGATCCATTCGAATGGTAGTTGACTCTTTTTTTCGTTCTAGTCGTTCAGGTTTTGAAAGCCATTTCAAGGAATCTGAAATCATTTTGACTGAGCAGCCTATATTTTTCTGCACTTCTTTATATGTTTTCCGCTCTCCAATCAACTTTTTAATCAAAGATCCACTGTTCCTCAGAGCAATGTCTGGAATGACCCATTTGTGAAATACACTGTAACAGCGTGCACAGTATTTGCTTCCTTCCTTCCTAAATATGGGCCATAATTGACACCGGTTTCTTCAAAGAATCAATCACCTCACTAACAACACTGCTATTATTTTGAACATGACTCTTTCAATTACAGATTGAATTACACAGAATGAGCAGCATGCATGTCATGGCTGTTGGGTCTGTTGGTTTTCTATGACTAGTAAATTATTTGCCATGTAGAAATATCACTTCTACCAAATAATGATTTATGAGGTTAGTGATGTTGGACTGCTATTATTTTGAACACAACTGTTAACAGTCTCATTGTTAAAGAGCTCAGCGATACCGTAACTACTTGCCGACACGCAAATGTTAACATGCCGTGTAGCGTTCAACAATTGTCTGACGATGTTGCATTAAAAATAAAAATATGTTTATTCGGTTTACCGTGCAGCATGAAAATGTCTTTTCTTTCAATTTTCAGCGTTTAATCCATAAAATAAGACGTTTGAACAAAGGGTTCGGCGCCAATGCGGTCCAGCATCAACGCTTTCTGTGTCACAGCAATGTGCCATTTACCTGCTGGCAACAAGTTTGATTTTTCCTTGAGAAGGAACAAATTGTATTTGTTAAAATTGTAGATAACAAATGTTAGTGCTTTTTCTTCTGTCCAGGTAAAGCTGTGGGCAGTCTGAACCTTGGGAACTTCTTTGCATCCCATAAAGGTTACAGTCGTCAGGGCTTTGACCAGCTGAGTACTGAAGGCAGCGACCAGGAGAGGAACGATGAGGACAGCAGCGACTCTGAGAACGAGGAGTACTCTGCTCTACCGCCTCTTCAGTCTAACTCTTAGACACTCTGGGACCAGCCACCAACCTTTGTTTTTCTGGCAATTGAAAATGTATGTTGTTCATCAAGTGTGTAACTGTTGTGTTAGCTGCCAATCGTATTGTTTATATATTTAAATATATACTGTATATAAAATAATTTAGCATAATTAAGAAAATGTATTTAATTTACTGGTGGTGACATGCACACATATCACGATGAAAGATTGTTTTTCCGAAATCAAACTTGCATTTAGTGAAATTAACAGATTTTCTTAAAATGAGGATCAGAAACTTGGAGAAAAATCTTGAAAATAAGTTATTTGGTATTGGCAACAGGTAAAACAAATCTAAGCCCATTTGTGGATTTTTATTTTATTTGAACTAAAAATAAACCAAACTTTACTGAATTACTTTTTTAGATGGGGAATTTCTATGACTGAAATGTGGTCAAGTATTTTACAGTTAGTCAGTTGATGTTATATATTTGTACTTAAAGTGACCAGTTAGAAAACCTTAATGGCTCTATTTTCATGGCAGTTAAACCCAAAAGGAACTTGATTGAATATCATTAAATTGATGATCTATAAAATGAGTGATTCTTACAGCTTCTGTTATTCACAGCTACGTATGCTACTGTATGGAAAGTTTCTCCTTTAGTTCATCTCCGAGGGCAGACATCTGAGGGCATCAGGATACGTACAGTAAATAATAATAATAAATAGTACAGTAGATAAATCTACAGCCTCTGATTTAAGTGTCACAGCAACAGTTGTATTCTTACTGTTTATGAGGGAGACACTAGATTACTGGGAGTCATGAACCCAGTGCATTAACTCAAAAGGTTTTAGCAAAAGTACCATTTCATACAATATGATGTAATTATTTACATTCTGAGATACAGTAGAATTAAGCCTGAAATAGTGTTGGATTAATTATGTAAACGGCTTCAGCTAACTTTTTTCAATTGTCAAATCCCACACATCTGCCCTTGGCTGCAGCTTTCTGGTACTGTGTATTCACATTGTGCCACTCATTGCACCATGACAACAATCCTGGATTTCCTGGATAAGCTGATACTTCTTTTGCTGAGCTGTTGCTGTTATGCCTCACTGTGATTGGCTTAGCTGTGAATGGTTGTATTTAGTAATTGCCACACCTCATCTACAGGTGAAACTCAAAAAATTAGCATATGGTGCAAAAGTTCATTCATTTCAGTAATTCAACCTAAAAGGTGAAACAAATAGATTATGTAGACTCATTACATGCAAAGTGAGATATTTCAAGCCTTTGATATCATTTTGATCATTATGGCGGACAGCTTATGAAAACCCCAAATTAAAAATCTCTCAGAAAATTAGCATATTACATGAAATCAATAAAAAAAGGATTTTAAATACAGAAATGTCAGCCCTCTGAAAAGTATAATCATGCATATGTACTCAGTACTTTGTTTGGGCCCCTTTTGCTTGAATTACTGCCTCAATGCGGCGTGGCATGGATGCTATCAGCCTGTGGCACTGCTGAGGTGTTATGGAAGACCAGGATGCTACAATAGCGGCCTTCAGCTCTTCTGCATCTTTCTCTTGAAAGAATGAACTTTTGCACCATATGCTAAATTTTTTGAGTTTCACCTGTATATTCCACTTCACCCAGCCCTTTTACACTTTGCGCTGCTGAACCAAAGTAGCAGGTGAGCTTGTAGTCGCACAGTACGTGGGCCAGAGAAATTCAAGTAAGCAGGAATAATTATGGAATTTTGCAATTTTATTGTGCCGTTTTACTCGAAAAGTGCATCCTTCCAAACAATCTCTTCCATGCACTGTAGTAACGCTTGACACAGCATTACAACACAATTGTTTGATAAATATTTTAGTTCAGTAAGATTTTAGTTGTAATGTTGTGCCTTTTTTGTATTTTGCCTTTCTTCAGCGCCTGCCATTACAAAAATTTACCATGGGATGAAAACAGCTGCTGCTTGTAGAACTTGTACTATATTGATTTCTCTTCATTCGAGTGAATGCAAAATTTATATTATTGTGTGTGTGCGAGAGATGCCAATCAAACAGCCAAGTCACAATTATTACGTCAAACTAACTTCAGACAGAATAAAGAAATAGCATGAATTGAGAAACCGTTTATACGTCTTATCCTCGTCTATATCTTAACATGTTCAATTCAGTTTTATTAATAGCATTAAATTATAAAAAGTTATCTCAGCCACTTTACAGATAGAGTAGGTGTCGTAAGGCTGGGTGATGATGCTACACATTGGTGGTGTTAGAGAGTAGTCTCAACATTTCTACAGCATAGCTGCATTGCTTGCAAAAACTGTTAGTTTGGGATTTAAAGAAAACAACTTGTATTGTTCTTTAAATCTTTGTCTTCATTAAGGCTGCAAGTGCATGTCTGCATTTTAATGGATCTGTATCAGCAGCATAAACGTTTGTTTACTTAAACTATTGTGCACAGATACAACAGCAGTTGAAAATTACATTACACTTTAAATAACTGGAATTGTTTCTTAACAACTTAGTACATTGCTTCAGATTTAACTTGAAAAAGGTTATTAATTGATCATGTTTGATGTGATCAATACTAATTTTATAGGAATCAATGGAAAACTGAAAATATAGGAAACATGTTCACTCAAGCACAAGTTATAGTTTGTCAATCAAAAAAAAAAATCTGAATCATACACATGAGTAGCCCTTATAATGCAACAATTAATGTCCATCAATAAAAGCTAATTCACAGCACACACACCTCATAAAAAATACACAGACATATGTTGTTTGTCAATTCAGAATATTCAGTTTCTGTCTTTCTCTAACATTTCATTTAATTTGTACAAAATCTTATTCCCTATTCCTGAATTGAATACTATATTCTGAGACTCCTCAAATAATTATGTTTCTATCTATATACGGAGTTTGCCATACAGTTTGAATGAAGGCATGCCATAGATATTGCATTTGTAAAGTTGCAGTTACATGTGGGCCATCTGATATTTATTTTTGTCACACTGGTTTTTGCTGCATATTTGGTATTTGTGTAATAAAGTATCTGCAAAGCATAATGGAGGTTGTGGGATTAAGATGTACTTTATTGATCACTCAAGGGGAAACTACATTTTTACACTCTGATTTAAAAAAATAATTTTTTGCCAAGTTAGTAGTACTTACTGTCATGGTACAGCATGAAGGAGGACCCAAACGCAAAGTAGGCAGGCGAAGGTAGAATAATTTATTGTCCAAAACAACAAACAGAACACACCAGGGAACAGACAGTCCAAAACTCCAAGGAAACAACGCAAAAACTCCTAAACACAAAATCACAAGGGTCCAGGGAGAAAAAGGGCGAGGAACATACAGGACAAAAAACAGGCAGGGGAGACTCACAGGGAAGCTGGTCGCAGGAACAGGAACTCACAGGTAGACGGGAAACAAAGCAAAATGATCTGACAAGAGACAAAGGGAACACAGGGGTTAAATACAACAGGCAATGAGATAATGGGGAACAGGTGAGACATCAGGTGAATAACATTAGGGCGGGGCAGGACAAAGCAAAGCTAGACAAAACTAGACAAGACAGGAAACTACACTATCAAAATAAAACAGGAAGTAGAACAAACAGACACTCACCGGGGAATCACAAGACAAAGACAACCACACAGGACAAGGGAGAAAACCGAGACACACACAAGGAGGCAAGAAGGGAAAAACAAACCCAAACAAAAACCCCAAACCACAACAGTACCCCCCCCCCCCCCCACAGGGAACTGGGGACCAGGGGCGCAGAGAAACCAGGGGACCAGGGAACACGGAGCATAGAGGAGCCAGGGAAAGAACACAAGAGACAGAAGCTCATGAGGGGACAAGGGAGCACCGGGAATAGAGACGCAGGGGAGCCAGGGCACAGAAAAAGGGAACCAGAACAGGAAACCAGGGGAGAGACAAGAAAAAGAACGCGGACGGGAATAAGGGAGGAAACGAGAGAGGGATCGAAAAGGAGGACGAAGGAGAAAATGAGAGAACAGCTGAAACACGACAAGAGAGGAGACAAGAAGAGAGAGGAGGGGAGACGAAAGAGACGATGAGGGAGAGGAGACGAAGGAAGGAGACGGGACGAAAGAGGCTACCAGACGGAGGAGAGGCAACTATACGAAAGGGGAGACGAGGAAGAGGGGACAAACAAGGAGACGAGGGTAGACGAAAGAGGAGACGAGAGTAGACGAAAGAGGAGACAAGACAAAGATGAGACAAGGTGGAGAAGAGGCGAGGAGACGAAAGAGGCGAGGAGACAAAAGAGGCGAGGAGATGAAAAGAGGCGAGGAGACGAAAGGGATGAGGAGACAAGACGAAAGGGATGAGGAGACAAGACGAAAGGGATGAGGAGACAGGTAAGGGAGAAAGGAGAGGAGACGAGCGAAAGAAAGGAAAGAGCACAAGGAAAGAGGGCGCAAGGGTAGGGCACGAGGAAAGACACCTGAAAAGGGAACAAGCAGAGGAGGTGGGACAGGAGAAGGAAAACAAAAAGGGACAGATAAGGGAACGAGATGAACGAGGAGGGGAGGAGACGAGACAACAGGCAACGACAAAGGAGGAGAGGCGAGACAAAGAGGCAAAGAGACAGGACAAAAGTCGAGGAGACAAGGGAGGCTAGGGGACGAAAGGCGAGGAGACAAAGAAACAAGGAGACGAAACAAGAAAAGACGAGACGAAAGAGGGGACAAGACGAAGGTGACAGGATGAAAATGACGGAAGGTAAAAAGATGAAAAAGGGAGACGAGATGAAGAGAGGGCACGAGAAAACAGGGTACCAGGACCGGGCACAAGGAAAGGCATGAGAAAAAAAAGAGCACGAGGGAGAGGTACCAAGACAGGGTACAAAGAGAGGGCACAAGGGAGGAGGGCACAGAGAAAAGGCACAAGGGAAACCAGAACAGGACCGGAGACGAGCGAGGGACTGGAGGAGAGGGACATGAGAAAGGGAGCAGAGAAGGGACTAGGGGAAGGCACAGAGAGAGAGCGTGAGATGGGGAGGTAACAAGAAACAGAGGGCCGGACAGACAAAAGGAGAGCAAGGACAGACGGACATAGGGACTGAAAGAGACAGAGGGGGAAGGACACAGAGAGCAAGACCAACAGGGAGAGAGAAAGAGACAGAACGTTAATCATACATGGAACGAGAGAGAGACACACACAAACAGACAGAAAGACACAAAGACACGCAGAAAAAGAGAGGCACAGAGAAGATAGACACAGGGAACAAAAAGGAGAGAGTGAGGGAGACAAGTACAGAGACGGGGCAAGGACGGAGACGAGACGACAAGAAAGACGGGATGCGGGGTGAGACTGGAACACAGAGAGGAAGAGATACCCACACAAACAGAAAAAGGGAGAGGGACAAGACAAGCGCAGAGGGGACAAGACAAAGGGACAAGACGAGGGGGACAAAGACAGGGGCCGAAGAGGGACACAGGGAAGGGGATTAGGAGGTGCGAGGGGACGCATAAGGGTGTCCAGGAGAGGGCGCACTAGGGGACCCATGAGTGGGCTTACAAAAAAGCCTGCGAGTGGGCAACAAAAAAACCCATTAGAGGGCGTACGAGGAAGCCCACGGGGAGGCGCACGAGGAAGCCTGCGGCCCGGCATATGGAAAAACCCGCGGCAGGGCGCACAGAAAAGCCCATAAGTGGGCACACGAGGAGCACGAGAAGGCCCCCGGGGGGGCACACTAGGAAGCCCATGAGTGGGCGCACGAGGAGCACGAGAAAGCCCACTAGAGGGCGCACGAGAAAGCCCACTAGAGGGCGCATGAGAACGCTTGCAGAGAAACAGGACCGGCTCAGACTGGATAGGTGTGAAGACAGATCGGACAGGCGTGGACACCGAGGGAACATACATAAACATATTAAACATTAATATTAAATAAATTACCAATGAATACAGAAACAAATAATAATTAAATAATTATTTAACATTAAAAAAAGTGGATGGATAGAGCATGTGGAAATATGTTGAGGGATGTGCAAAAGTTCAGGATGTATAGAATGTGCAGAGGACAGGTTTACAGTCGAGGATGTAGTATTAAGAGTCAATGTTACTGTGGGTCCAGGGCATTGTTAATGAGGCTGACTGCAGAGGAGAAGGAATTATTTTTAGGGCATGAGATTTCACTCCTAGGGTTTGTTTCAGAAAGCAGGTTTAGTGAAATAAAAATGTAATAAAAATCTGAGACGAGGCGTTACTTCAGCCTGTTTCAAAAAGAGAAGTAACAACCTCAGAGTCAGTTACTGTGGTAACTGAGCCTGTTTCGTAAATAAACCCTGAGTTTCTGTTTCCTCGCTCTGACATAGCGCTCTTTTATTTCCTCATTCATTCAGTCTGTATCAGGCACATTTTAGCACAGTTTGTTATCTGCATGACTAAAAACTGTTGGTTTTTAACTGTAAAACGTTTTTTTTCTCAAAACATGCCGTTTTATTTGTTGACGATCCCGTTGATGAAGAAACTGTATTACTTAGCAAGACTTATGTCTTGCTACTTTCGCTCAGTGCCCTGTCATACATGTTGACACTTGCACCTTTTTTGTCTTATGTATGTATGTTTTGTGTCTCTGCTTTAGTGAGCAACATTGTTGCTGCTCTGTGGCAGAACCTGCTGGACAATGGCAAGCAGTGGGTGACGTTTTGTACCAGACACCAGAAGAGGCTGGATAGGAAAGGTTTAGGTGTCCTAAGAAGAGGCAGGAGTTCACTCCAGGGGCAGAGTGTGAAGAGGCATGCACTCACCACCACTGGCCTATTGGCCCAGTGGCCAGATTGAGGCCATCTTTGTCAGGCTCTGTGCCATCCACCTTACTCCCCAGAAGCAGTAGTCTTGCACAGTGTAAAGATATAGGACAATCAGGCAGAGCAAATCTGTTCAATGCAGCTGGTGGATGTGTGCACCACAACCCTAGTGCAGTGGCACAACAGGAGCATGAAGAGGGAGGACCACACAGTGATGATGCAGGGGTTGTACTTGCCAGGCCACTTGTTTGTGGGAGCTGACCCTCTCCCCCCTTCTAATATGCTTAGGGTGACCAAACGTCCTCTTTCCCAGACATGTCCACTTTTTACATACGTGTGTCCGGGGGGGGGGGGGGGGTTATAAATTCATGGGACCATTAAGTGTGTACTTAAATTGACTGGCGCTTTGCACACAATACTACGGTACTTTGTTGCGTGATATAATTCCAGAGAAGCTGCCTTGCAGGCAGTTCTGCAACACGCACATACCGGGAGCAGAGCAGACAGCGGAGCAGCATTGCACACAAAAGGCCAAAGCGTGGATCTTCACAGTTGAACTACAAAAAAGACTTTACACGTACCGTCCCTGTCAGGACAAGTGGGAGGCGGAGTGCACCGTGTGCAAAGCTAGCACATATGTTTCAGTGTCTAAGATGGGGGCTGGAGACCTCAAAGCTCACATGGACACTGGAAAACCCTATCTTATTACAGTGTAAAGGTTTTAAGAGATATTTAGTTGAAGCTGGATTTTGAAGCTGACACAGAATAAGTCGTATTTAGAACATTAGTATTTATTTGATTATTTTGTTACATATATTATTGTATTACATAAGTTATTTTTATACCATTGAGGCATAATAAAGCTTGTTCATTAACCTCTGAGAAGCCTGTCTGAATTTGTGTTTTGAGGCTGGGAACAAATGTCCTCTTTTTTTGGAAATCAAAATATGGTCACCCTAAATATGCTCCCCCTGTCTGCACCTCCAAATCCAGGCCCACCTCATCCCTACCACCTGCCCAGCACCCCCATGGGGCAGGCGAAGGCTAAAAGTAAGGTCTTGCCCACAGCTGCAACATCGCCGGCTGTGAAGCAGCAACCCCAGCATCAGCTCCTACCTGCTTCATCCGTAGTCCCCCCAGCTGCAGCTGGTGATGCTAGGCCCAATGACTTCCCAGGGCCGTGTTTTGTTCACTTAGGTGTCAACATGTCCTCTGCCCCTCCTGTTTTGGCTCCTGCACCAGCACCTGTACCTGGCAGTAAACTGACTCGCCATGTACTGCGCAGCATGTAAGATGTGCAGACAGTTCAGGACAGCCAAGACAGGACACAGCCAATACAGGGGCATTGTTTACTGCCCCTCTGTAGAAGCTGTTGGAGGACATTAATAGAACAATACATGTTTATTCCTACCTCCCATACTCCCACCACCCCCAAACCAGAAACAGGGTACTGCACTCTTTTATTTATGTACATAGTTATGCCTTGGGTAGAGTTTTTCAAAAAAAATATAATTTTTAGTTTTGGAGGCTGTTACATTGTTATAAATGTATGATGTGTGTTTTTTTCTAATATTGTTTCAACTTCTTCTGTTTTGATAAAACTTTGTTTTTTCCATAAATTAAATGATAAATCCCTCTGTGACAGCTGGTTAAATCAGCTTGACTTGAATCAATTATCAGCAGAGGAATCAGCTAGCTTGGACACATTGGTTACTATTGAAGAATTAAGCGTGGCAGTACAGAATATGCAAAATGGAAAATCACTGGGCTTTTATGGAATTTCCCCTAAATTCTATGCAACAGTTGGGCCCTCTCCTTCTTGACATTATTAATTTTTCTACAGGAAAGGGGGAATTTTCAAGGGATGTTAACACAGCCCTTACTCTTGAAAAAAGATAAGGATCCTACAGAGTGTTCTGTTCCCAGTTAAATGCATTGAGGCTGGGTTAACATGCTCCAGCACCCACACACTCACTCCCAAGGCCCCGTAGGTGACTCAAAGGCTGAATCCCATTTCATACAGTATTGATCACAAACTTCCAAGATGCAATACATGTGCATACACATGTATCATGTATACATACTGTACATATATACCTTGTATACATGGTATGTTGTACAGGTAAAAGCCAGTAAATTAGAATATTTTGAAAAACTTGATTTATTTCAGTAATTGCATTCAAAAGGTGTAACTTGTACATTATATTTATTCATTGCACACAGATTGATGCATTCAAATGTTTATTTCATTTAATTTTGATGATTTGAAGTGGCAACAAATGAAAATCCAAAATTCCGTGTGTCACAAAATTAGAATATTGTGTAAGGGTTAAATTTTGAAGACACCTGGTGCCACAAAGTAATCAGCTGATTAACTCAAAACACCTGCAAAGCTCCAGCACCCTCACACTCACTCCCAAGGACCAGTAGGTGGCTCTAAGTCTGGCTGGTGACCTCCAGGGGTTTAGGCCTCCACTCTAAGCCCCAGTTACATGCACTGAGGCTGGGTTAATATGCTCCAGCAGCCTCATGCTCCCTCCCAAGGCCCAGTGAGTGGCTCTGTTGCTGGGCAACGGCCTCCAGGGCTACAGACCTCCACTATAAGTCCCAGTTACATTCACTGAGGCTGGGCTAACAGGCTTCAGCAGCCTCACACTCCCTCCCAAGGCCCAGTAAGCGGCTCTAAGTCTGGCTGATGACCTCCAGGGCTATAGCCCTCCACTCTAAGCCCCAATTACTTGCACTGAGGCTGTGTTAACACCCTCCAGCACCCTCATGCTCCCTCCCAAGGGCCAGTAAGTGGCTCTAAGTCTGGCCTTTGACCTCCAGGGCTACAGGCCTCCACTATAAGTCCAAGTTACATTAACTGAGGCTGGGTTAACATGCCCCAGCACCCTCACACTCCCTCCCAATGCCCAGTAAGTGGATCTAAGCCAGGTTAGATGCACTGACACTGGGTTAACAGGCTGCAGCACCCTCAAGCTCCCACCCAAGCTCCAGTAAGTGGCTGTGAGGCTGGCCTTTGACATCCACGGCTACAGGCCTCCACTGTAGGCCCCAAAACAATGCACTGAGGCTGGGTTAACATGTTCCAGCACCCTCACACTCACTCCCAAGGCCCAGTGAGTGGCTCTAAGTCTGGCTGATGACCTCCAGGGCTAAAGGCCCCCACTCTAAGCCCCAATATCTTGCACTCAGGCTGGGTTAACATGCCCCAACACCCTCACACTCCCTCCCAAGGCCCAGTAAGCGGCTCTAAGTCTGGCTGATGACCTCCAGGGCTACAGACCTCTACTCTAAGCCCCAAGACAATGCACTGAGGCTGAGTTAACATGCTCCAGCACCCTTACACTCCCTCCCAAGGCCCAGTGAGTTGCTTTGAGGCTGGCTGATGACCTCCAGGGATACAGGCCTCCACTGTAAGCCAGGATAGATGCATTGAGACTGGGTTAACAGGCTCCAGCAGCCTCATGCTCCCTCCCAAGGCCCAGTGAGTGGCTCTGTTGCTGGGAAACGGCCTCCAGGGCTACTGGCCTCCACTCTAAGTCCCAGTTACATGCACTGAGGCTGAGTTAACATGCTCCAGCACCCTCACAATCCCTCCCAAGGCCCAGTAAGTGGCTGTAAGTCTGGCTGATGACCTTGAGGGCTACATGCCTCCACTGTAAGTCCCAGTTACATGCACTGAGGCTGGGTTAACATGCTCCAGCACCCTCAAACTCACTCCCAAGGCCCAGTGAGTGGCTGTGAGGCTGGCTGATGACTTCCAGGGCTACAGGCCTCCACTGTAAGCCAGGTTAGATGCACTGAGAATGGTTTAACATGCTCCAGCACGCTCACAATCCCTCCAAAGGCCCAGTATGTGTGACTGAGGCTGGACCATGACCTCCAGGGCTACAGGCCTCTACTATAAGTCCCAGTTAAATGCATTGAGGCTGGGTTAACATGCTCCAGCACCCTCACACTCACTCCCAAGGACCAGTAGGTGGCTCTAAGTCTGGCTGGTGACCTCCAGGGCTTTAGGCCTCCACTGTAAGCCAGGTTAGATGCACTGAGAATGGTTTAACATGCCCCAGCACCCTCACACTCCATCCCAATGCCCAGTAAGTGGATCTAAGCCAGGTTAGATGCACTGACACTGGGTTAACAGGCTGCAGCACCCTCAAGCTCCCACCCAAGCTCCAATAAGTGGCTCTAAGTCCTCCACACCAAGCCCTAAAATGATGCAATGAGGGTGGGTTAACATTCTCCAGCATCCTCACACTCACTCCCAAGGCCCAGTAAGTGGCTCTAAGTCTGGCTGATGACCTCCAGGGCTACAGGCCTCCACTGTAAGCCAGGTTAGATGCACTGAGAATGGTTTAACATGCTCCAGCACGCTCACAATCCCTCCAAAGGCCCAGTATGTGTGACTGAGGCTGGGCCATGACCTCCAGGGCTACAGGCCTCCGCTATAAGTCCCAGTTAAATGCATTGAGGCTGGGTTAACATGCTCCAGCACCCTCACACTCACTCCCAAGGACCAGTAGGTGGCTCTAAGTCTGACTGGTGACCTCCAGGGCTTTAGGCCTCCACTCTAAGCCCCAGTTACATGCACTGAGGCTGGGTTAATATGCTCCAGCAGCCTCATGCTCCCTCCCAAGGCCCAGTGAGTGGCTCTGTTGCTGGGCAACAGCCTCCAGGGCTACAGACCTCCACTATAAGTCCCAGTTACATTCACTGAGGTTGGGCTAACAGGCTTCAGCAGCCTCACACTCCCTCCCAAGGCCCAGTAAGCGGCTCTAAGTCTGGTTGATGACCTCCAGGGCTATAGCCCTCCACTCTAAGCCCCAATTACTTGCACTGAGGCTGTGTTAACACCCTCCAGCACCCTCATGCTCCCTCCCAAGGCCCAGTAAGTGCCTCTAAGTCTGGCCTTTGACCTCCAGGGCTACAGGCCTCCACTATAAGTCCAAGTTACATTAACTGAGGCTGGGTTAACATGCCCCAGCACCCTCACACTCCCTCCCAATACCCAGTAAGTGGATCTAAGCCAGGTTAGATGCACTGACACTGGGTTAACAGGCTGCAGCACCCTCAAGCTCCCACCCAAGCTCCAGTAAGTGGCTCTAAGTCCTCCACACCAAGCCCTAAAAAGATGCAATGAGGGTGGGTTAACATTCTCCAGCATCCTCACACTCACTCCCAAGGCCCAGTAAGTGGCTCTAAGTCTGGCTGATGACCTCCAGGGCTACAGGCCTCACCTATAAGTCCCAGTTACATGCACTGAGGCTGGGTCAACATGCTCCAGCACCCATACACTCCCTCCAAAGGCCCAGTGAGTGGCTGTCAGTCTGGCCTATGACCTCCAGGGCTACAGGCCTCCACTATAAGTCCAAGTTACATTAACTGAGGCTGGGTTAACATGCCCCAGCACCCTCACACTCCCTCCCAATGCCCAGTAAGTGGATCTAAGCCAGGTTAGATGCACTGACACTGGGTTAACAGGCTGCAGCACCCTCAAGCTCCCACCCAAGCTCCAGTAAGTGGCTGTGAGGCTGGCCTTTGACATCCACGGCTACAGGCCTCCACTGTAGGCCCCAAAACAATGCACTGAGGCTGGGTTAACATGCTCCAGCACCCTCACACTCACTCCCAAGGCCCAGTGAGTGGCTCTAAGTCTGGCTGATGACCTCCAGGGCTACAGGCCCCCACTCTAAGCCCCAATATCTTGCACTCAGGCTGGGTTAACATGCCCCAACACCCTCACACTCCCTCCCAAGGCCCAGTAAGCGGCTCTAAGTCTGGCTGATGACCTCCACGGCTACAGGCCTCCACTGTAAGCCAGGTTAGATGCACTGAGACTGGGTTAACAGGCTCCAGCAGCTTCATGCTCCCTCCCAAGGCCCAGTGAGTGGCTTTATTGCTGGCCTTTGACCTCCAGGGTTACATGCCTCCACTCTAAGCCCCAAGACGATGCACTGAGACTGGTTTAACAGGCTCCAGCAGCCTCATGCTCCCTCCCAAGGCCCAGTGAGTGGCTCTATTGCTGGCCTTTGACCTCCAGGGTTACATGCCTCCACTCGAAGCCCCAAGACGATGCACTGAGACTGGTTAACATGACCGAGCATCCTCACACTCCCCCCAAGGCCCAGTAAGTGGCTCTAAGTCTGGCTGATGACCTCCAGGGCTACAGGCCTCACCTATAAGTCCAAGTTACATGCACTGAGGCTGGGTCAACATGCTCCAACACCCATACACTCCCTCCCAAGGCCCAGTGAGTGGCTGTCAGTCTGGCCTATGACCTCCAGGGCTACAGGCCTCCACTATAAGTCCCAGTTACATGCACTGAGGCTGGGTTAACATGCTCCAGCACCCTCACACTTCCTTACAAGGCCGAGTATGTGTAACTGAGGCTGGGCCATGACCTCCAGGGTTACAGGTCTCCACTATAAGTCCCAGTTACATGCACTGAGGGTGGGTTAACATGCTCCAGCACCCTCACACTCCCTCCCAAGGCCCAGTGAATGGCTGTTAGCCTGGCCTTTGACTTCCAGGGCTACAGGGCTCCACTATAAATCACAGTTACATGCACTGAGGCTGGGTTAACATGCTCCAGCACCCTCACACTCACTCCCAAGGCCCCGTAGATGGCTCTAAGTCTGGCTGATGACCTCCAGGGCTATAGCCCTCCACTCTAAGCCCCAACAACTTGCACTCAGGCTGGGTTAACACCCTCCAGCACCCTCATGCTCCTTCCCAAGGCCCAGTGAGTGGCTCTAGGTCTGGCTGATGACCTCCAGAGCTACAGGTCTCCACTCTAAGTCAGTTACATGCACTGAGGGTGGGTTAACATGCTCCAACACCCTCACATTCACTCCCAAAGCCCAGTAATTGGCTCTAAGTCTGGCTGATGACCTCCAGGGTTAAAGGCCTCTACTTTAAGCCCCAAAACTATGCACTGAGGCTGGGATAACACGCTCCAGCAACCTCACACTCCCTCCAAAGGCCCAGTATGTGTGACAGAGGCTGGGCCATGACCTCCAGGGCTACAGTCCTCCACAGTCCTACAGGCTACAGTCCTACTCTTGACCTGATTGTCTCCAAGGGTTTGAACATTTCCAAGGTTGTGGTGACTGACGTTGCTCTCTCTGATCATTCCTGTGTTTTCTTCAGTATCTCTGTGCCCAAAAGTGTCCAAACAAAGATAATCAGAAAACGATATATCACTGAAAAACACTAGTGAAACATTTATTCAGCTTTTTTCTTCCACACCAGCCCTCTCTGGGCTCTCAGTCACTGAGCTTGTAGATAATTTCAACTGTAAAATTACAAATGTTATTGATGCCATTGCTCCCACTAAGGTCAAAGTTGTCTCTGGTAAGAAAAGATTTCCATGGAGAAATGTCGTACTGGTGAGAACAGAAAAAAGAGAGTGTCGAAAAGCTGAACGAAGGTGGCGAAAAACAAACCTCCTGGTCCATTATAACACCTAAAAAGAGAGACTTTGCATTTATAATTTGGAACTGAGGAATGCAAGGAGGTCTTTCTTCTCTGATATTATCTCTAGAAACAATAATAATGCACGTGCTTTGTTTGCTACTGTTGATAGGTTAACAAACCCTCCAGTACCAGTAGCATCTGAACTGTTATCTACCAAGACCTGCAATGACTTTGCCTCCTTCTTCAAAGACAAAATTCACAATATTAGACAAACAGTCAGTGCCTCCATATCAAGTACAGGATATGTGCTGTCACAGTGTTCAAACAAAACTAGTTCTAATATGACAGAATTTCATACAATCAACCATAAAAACCTGGAGGACATTATACAACATCTGAAATCCTCCTCCTGTTGCCTTGATATTCTACCAACGGGTGTTTTCAAAAATGTTTCGAATTGTTTGGCCTCTGATCTTCTACAGATTGTGAACACGTCTCTTCTTTCAGGAATCTTTCCACAGGCCCTGAAAACTGTAGTAATCAAGCCACTCTTAAAAAAGAACAATCTCGACACGTCACAAATGAGCATCTATATAAGCCAATATCAAACCTTCCGTTTCTAAGTAAAATCATTGAAAAAGCGGTTTTTCAACAACTCAACCATTTCTTGTCACTAAGCAACAGTTTTGATACCTTTCAGTCAAGTTTCCGACCCCACCACAACACTGAGACAGCTCTTGTCAAAGTCTTTAATGACATCCACCTTAACACAGATAATGGCAAAATTTCAGTCTTAGTATTACTTGATCTCAGTGCTGCATTTGACACGGTTGACCATGACATATTACTAGACCGATTGGAAAACTGGGTTGGCCTTTCTGGCTCAGTACTAAACTGGTTTGAATCCTACCTACAGAATAGGGATTACTTTGTGTCAATAGGTAATTATACATCTGAGCATACAAATATGACGTGCAGAGTTCCCCAAGGCTCCATTCTGGGGCCTCTTCTGATTAACATCTACATGCTTCCACTGGCCCAGATTATGGAAAACAACAAAATAAGTTACCATAGTTATGCAGACGACACACAAATTTACATAACCTTATCGCCAGGGGACTATAGTCCAATACAAAAACTGACTAAGTGCATTGAACAAATTAATGACTGGATGTGCCAGAACTTTCTTAAATTAAATGAAGGAAAAACTGAGGTGGTTGTTTTTGGAGCAAAAGAGGAACGATTAAAAGTCTGCGCTCAGCTTCTAACAACAATGTTGAAAAACACAGACAAAGCCAGAAATCTTGAAAGTCATGAATTTTAACAGCCACATTAAGACAATTACAAAGTCAGCCTATTATCACCTTAAGAATATATCAAGGGTTAAAGGACTCATGTGTCAACAGGATTTGGAAAAACCTGTCCATGCTTTTATCTTCAGTAGACTCGACTACTGTAACGGGGTTTTTACAGGTCTCACTAAAAAAATCAATCAGACAGCTGCAGCTGATTCAGAACGCTGCTGCTCGGGTCCTCACTAAGACCAAGAGACTGGATCACATCACTCCAGTCCTGAAGTCTTTACACTGGCTTCCTGTGTCTCAAACAATTGATTTCAAAGTACTTTTGCTAGTTTATAAATCACTAAATGGTTTAGGGCCAAAATACATTTCTGATCTGCTACTATACCATGACCCCCCCAGACCTCTCAGGTCATCTGGGACAGGTCTGCTTTCTGTCCCCAGAGTCAGAACTAAACAGGGTGAAGCAGCATTCAATTTCTATGCTCCTCATATCTGGAACAAACTCCCAGAAACCTGCAGATCCGCTGCTACTCTCAGTTCTTTTAAATCAAAGCTGAAGACCCAGCTATAAGTCCCAGTTAAATGCATTGAGGCTGGGTTAACATGCTCCAGCACCCTCACACTCACTCCCAAGGACCAGTAGGTGGCTCTAAGTCTGACTGGTGACCTCCAGGGCTTTAGGCCTCCACTCTAAGCCCCAGTTACATGCACTGAGGCTGGGTTAATATGCTCCAGCAGCCTCATGCTCCCTCCCAAGGCCCAGTGAGTGGCTCTGTTGCTGGGCAACAGCCTCCAGGGCTACAGACCTCCACTATAAGTCCCAGTTACATTCACTGAGGTTGGGCTAACAGGCTTCAGCAGCCTCACACTCCCTCCCAAGGCCCAGTAAGCGGCTCTAAGTCTGGTTGATGACCTCCAGGGCTATAGCCCTCCACTCTAAGCCCCAATTACTTGCACTGAGGCTGTGTTAACACCCTCCAGCACCCTCATGCTCCCTCCCAAGGCCCAGTAAGTGCCTCTAAGTCTGGCCTTTGACCTCCAGGGCTACAGGCCTCCACTATAAGTCCAAGTTACATTAACTGAGGCTGGGTTAACATGCCCCAGCACCCTCACACTCCCTCCCAATACCCAGTAAGTGGATCTAAGCCAGGTTAGATGCACTGACACTGGGTTAACAGGCTGCAGCACCCTCAAGCTCCCACCCAAGCTCCAGTAAGTGGCTCTAAGTCCTCCACACCAAGCCCTAAAAAGATGCAATGAGGGTGGGTTAACATTCTCCAGCATCCTCACACTCACTCCCAAGGCCCAGTAAGTGGCTCTAAGTCTGGCTGATGACCTCCAGGGCTACAGGCCTCACCTATAAGTCCCAGTTACATGCACTGAGGCTGGGTCAACATGCTCCAGCACCCATACACTCCCTCCAAAGGCCCAGTGAGTGGCTGTCAGTCTGGCCTATGACCTCCAGGGCTACAGGCCTCCACTATAAGTCCAAGTTACATTAACTGAGGCTGGGTTAACATGCCCCAGCACCCTCACACTCCCTCCCAATGCCCAGTAAGTGGATCTAAGCCAGGTTAGATGCACTGACACTGGGTTAACAGGCTGCAGCACCCTCAAGCTCCCACCCAAGCTCCAGTAAGTGGCTGTGAGGCTGGCCTTTGACATCCACGGCTACAGGCCTCCACTGTAGGCCCCAAAACAATGCACTGAGGCTGGGTTAACATGCTCCAGCACCCTCACACTCACTCCCAAGGCCCAGTGAGTGGCTCTAAGTCTGGCTGATGACCTCCAGGGCTACAGGCCCCCACTCTAAGCCCCAATATCTTGCACTCAGGCTGGGTTAACATGCCCCAACACCCTCACACTCCCTCCCAAGGCCCAGTAAGCGGCTCTAAGTCTGGCTGATGACCTCCACGGCTACAGGCCTCCACTGTAAGCCAGGTTAGATGCACTGAGACTGGGTTAACAGGCTCCAGCAGCTTCATGCTCCCTCCCAAGGCCCAGTGAGTGGCTTTATTGCTGGCCTTTGACCTCCAGGGTTACATGCCTCCACTCTAAGCCCCAAGACGATGCACTGAGACTGGTTTAACAGGCTCCAGCAGCCTCATGCTCCCTCCCAAGGCCCAGTGAGTGGCTCTATTGCTGGCCTTTGACCTCCAGGGTTACATGCCTCCACTCGAAGCCCCAAGACGATGCACTGAGACTGGTTAACATGACCGAGCATCCTCACACTCCCCCCCAAGGCCCAGTAAGTGGCTCTAAGTCTGGCTGATGACCTCCAGGGCTACAGGCCTCACCTATAAGTCCAAGTTACATGCACTGAGGCTGGGTCAACATGCTCCAACACCCATACACTCCCTCCCAAGGCCCAGTGAGTGGCTGTCAGTCTGGCCTATGACCTCCAGGGCTACAGGCCTCCACTATAAGTCCCAGTTACATGCACTGAGGCTGGGTTAACATGCTCCAGCACCCTCACACTTCCTTACAAGGCCGAGTATGTGTAACTGAGGCTGGGCCATGACCTCCAGGGTTACAGGTCTCCACTATAAGTCCCAGTTACATGCACTGAGGGTGGGTTAACATGCTCCAGCACCCTCACACTCCCTCCCAAGGCCCAGTGAATGGCTGTTAGCCTGGCCTTTGACTTCCAGGGCTACAGGGCTCCACTATAAATCACAGTTACATGCACTGAGGCTGGGTTAACATGCTCCAGCACCCTCACACTCACTCCCAAGGCCCCGTAGATGGCTCTAAGTCTGGCTGATGACCTCCAGGGCTATAGCCCTCCACTCTAAGCCCCAACAACTTGCACTCAGGCTGGGTTAACACCCTCCAGCACCCTCATGCTCCTTCCCAAGGCCCAGTGAGTGGCTCTAGGTCTGGCTGATGACCTCCAGAGCTACAGGTCTCCACTCTAAGTCAGTTACATGCACTGAGGGTGGGTTAACATGCTCCAACACCCTCACATTCACTCCCAAAGCCCAGTAATTGGCTCTAAGTCTGGCTGATGACCTCCAGGGTTAAAGGCCTCTACTTTAAGCCCCAAAACTATGCACTGAGGCTGGGATAACACGCTCCAGCAACCTCACACTCCCTCCAAAGGCCCAGTATGTGTGACAGAGGCTAGGCCATGACCTCCAGGGCTACAGTCCTCCACAGTCCTACAGGCTACAGTCCTACTCTTGACCTGATTGTCTCCAAGGGTTTGAACATTTCCAAGGTTGTGGTGACTGACGTTGCTCTCTCTGATCATTCCTGTGTTTTCTTCAGTATCTCTGTGCCCAAAAGTGTCCAAACAAAGATAATCAGAAAACGATATATCACTGAAAAACACTAGTGAAACATTTATTCAGCTTTTTTCTTCCACACCAGCCCTCTCTGGGCTCTCAGTCACTGAGCTTGTAGATAATTTCAACTGTAAAATTACAAATGTTATTGATGCCATTGCTCCCACTAAGGTCAAAGTTGTCTCTGGTAAGAAAAGATTTCCATGGAGAAATGTCGTACTGGTGAGAACAGAAAAAAGAGAGTGTCGAAAAGCTGAACGAAGGTGGCGAAAAACAAACCTCCTGGTCCATTATAACACCTAAAAAGAGAGACTTTGCATTTATAATTTGGAACTGAGGAATGCAAGGAGGTCTTTCTTCTCTGATATTATCTCTAGAAACAATAATAATGCACGTGCTTTGTTTGCTACTGTTGATAGGTTAACAAACCCTCCAGTACCAGTAGCATCTGAACTGTTATCTACCAAGACCTGCAATGACTTTGCCTCCTTCTTCAAAGACAAAATTCACAATATTAGACAAACAGTCAGTGCCTCCATATCAAGTACAGGATATGTGCTGTCACAGTGTTCAAACAAAACTAGTTCTAATATGACAGAATTTCATACAATCAACCATAAAAACCTGGAGGACATTATACAACATCTGAAATCCTCCTCCTGTTGCCTTGATATTCTACCAACGGGTGTTTTCAAAAATGTTTCGAATTGTTTGGCCTCTGATCTTCTACAGATTGTGAACACGTCTCTTCTTTCAGGAATCTTTCCACAGGCCCTGAAAACTGTAGTAATCAAGCCACTCTTAAAAAAGAACAATCTCGACACGTCACAAATGAGCATCTATATAAGCCAATATCAAACCTTCCGTTTCTAAGTAAAATCATTGAAAAAGCGGTTTTTCAACAACTCAACCATTTCTTGTCACTAAGCAACAGTTTTGATACCTTTCAGTCAAGTTTCCGACCCCACCACAACACTGAGACAGCTCTTGTCAAAGTCTTTAATGACATCCACCTTAACACAGATAATGGCAAAATTTCAGTCTTAGTATTACTTGATCTCAGTGCTGCATTTGACACGGTTGACCATGACATATTACTAGACCGATTGGAAAACTGGGTTGGCCTTTCTGGCTCAGTACTAAACTGGTTTGAATCCTACCTACAGAATAGGGATTACTTTGTGTCAATAGGTAATTATACATCTGAGCATACAAATATGACGTGCAGAGTTCCCCAAGGCTCCATTCTGGGGCCTCTTCTGATTAACATCTACATGCTTCCACTGGCCCAGATTATGGAAAACAACAAAATAAGTTACCATAGTTATGCAGACGACACACAAATTTACATAACCTTATCGCCAGGGGACTATAGTCCAATACAAAAACTGACTAAGTGCATTGAACAAATTAATGACTGGATGTGCCAGAACTTTCTTAAATTAAATGAAGGAAAAACTGAGGTGGTTGTTTTTGGAGCAAAAGAGGAACGATTAAAAGTCTGCGCTCAGCTTCTAACAACAATGTTGAAAAACACAGACAAAGCCAGAAATCTTGAAAGTCATGAATTTTAACAGCCACATTAAGACAATTACAAAGTCAGCCTATTATCACCTTAAGAATATATCAAGGGTTAAAGGACTCATGTGTCAACAGGATTTGGAAAAACCTGTCCATGCTTTTATCTTCAGTAGACTCGACTACTGTAACGGGGTTTTTACAGGTCTCACTAAAAAAATCAATCAGACAGCTGCAGCTGATTCAGAACGCTGCTGCTCGGGTCCTCACTAAGACCAAGAGACTGGATCACATCACTCCAGTCCTGAAGTCTTTACACTGGCTTCCTGTGTCTCAAACAATTGATTTCAAAGTACTTTTGCTAGTTTATAAATCACTAAATGGTTTAGGGCCAAAATACATTTCTGATCTGCTACTATACCATGACCCCCCCAGACCTCTCAGGTCATCTGGGACAGGTCTGCTTTCTGTCCCCAGAGTCAGAACTAAACAGGGTGAAGCAGCATTCAATTTCTATGCTCCTCATATCTGGAACAAACTCCCAGAAACCTGCAGATCCGCTGCTACTCTCAGTTCTTTTAAATCAAAGCTGAAGACCTTTCTTTTTGATGTTGCATTTCTTTAAATTATGTTAATTTCTTAAATGTTTAATTTCTTATACTGCACTGTAACTTTTATTCTTATGTTTTATCTGTTTTTATTTTTTATTTTTAACTGTTTATTCTTGTGTTTTATCTGTTTTTATTTTTTAACTGTTTTTGTGTAAAGCACTTTGAATTGCTCTGTTGCTGAAATGTGCTATACAAATAAGGCCTTGCCTTGCCTCCACTATAAGTCCTAGTTACATGCACTGAGGGTGGGTTAACATGATCCAGCACCGTAACCCTCCCTCCCAAGGCCCAGTATTTGTAACTGAGGCTGGGCCATGACCTCCAGGGCTACAGGCCTCCAATCTTAGTCCCAGTTATATGCACTGAGACTAGGTTAGCACCCTCATGCTCCCTCCTATGGCCCAGTGAGTGACTGTCAGTTTGGCCTTTGACCTCCAGGTCTACAGGCCTGCACTATAAGTCAGAGTTATATGCACTAAGGCTGGGTTAACACCCTCCAGCACCCTCATGCTCCCTCCCAAGGCCCAGTAAGCGGCTCTAAGTCTGGCTGATGACCTCCAGGGCTATAGGCCTCCACTCTAAGCCCCAATAACTTGCACTCAGGCTGAGTTAACACCCTCCAGCACCCTCATGCTACCTTCCAAAGCCCTGTGAGTGACTGTCAGTCTGGCATTAACAGTAGCTGATATACACACATCTCCATGCTGGAAATGTGCGTTTTGGCCTGTTCTAAGCTTTTTGTGACGTTTCAAGCTTGTTACTGTCATTTCAACAGCTTTTATACTAGTTTCTTAACAGCAGCTGCTATACACAGATCTCCATGCTGGAAACATGCGTTTTGGCCTGTTCTAAGTTTTTTGTGACGTTTCAAGCTTGTTACTGTCATTTCAACAGTTTTACACTAGAGTCTTAACAGTAGCTGCTGTACACAGAGCTCCATACAGGAAACGTGCGTTTCGGCCTCTTCTGGGCTTTTTGTGAAGTTTCAAGTTTGTTACAGTCATTTCAACAGTTTTACACTAGTTTCTTAACAGTAGCTGCTGTACACACATCTCTATGCTGGAAACTTGCGTTTTGGCCTCTTCTGGACTTTTTGTGAAGTTTCAAGCTTATTACTGTCATTTCAACAGTTTTACACTAGTTTCTTAACAGTAGCTGCTATACACACACCTCCATGCTGGAAACGTGCATTTCGGCCTCTTCTAAGCTTTTTGTGACGTTTCATGGTTGTTACTGTCATTTCAACAGTTTTGCACTGTTTATTAACAGTAGCTGCTATACACACACCTCCATGCTGAAACGTGCGTTTCGGCCTCTTCTGGGCTTATTGTGATGTTTCAAGCTTATTACTGTCATTTCAACAGTTTTACACTAGTTTCTTAACAGTAGCTGCTATACACACATCTCCATGCTGGAAACGTGGGTTTCGGCCTGTTCTAAGCTTTTTGTGACGTTTCAAGCCTGTTACTGTCATTTCAACAGTTGTACACAAGTTTCTTAACAGTACCTGCTATACACACATCTCCATGCTGGAAACGTGCGTTTCGGCCCCTTCTGGGGTTTTTGTGAAGTTTCAAGCTTGTTACTGCCATTTCAAAAGATTTACACTAGTTTCTTACAGTAGCTGCTGTATCTTCATGCAGGAAAACGTGCGTTTCGGCCTCTTCTAAGCTTCTTTTGACGTTTTAAACTTGTTACTGTCATTTCAACAGTTTTACACTAGTTTCTTAACAGTAGCTGCTATACACACATCTCCATGCTGGAAACGTGCATTTCCGCATCTTCTAAGCTTTTTGTTAAGTTTCAAGCTTGTTACTGTAATTTCAACAGTTTTGCACTGTTTCTTAACAGTAGCTGCTATACACACACCTCCATGCTGGAAACGTGCGTTTCGGCCTCTTCTAAGCTTTTTGTGACATTTCAAGCCTGTTACTGTCATTTCAACAGTTTTACACTAGTTTCTTAACAGTACCTGCTCTACACACATCTCCATGCTGGAAACGTGCGTTTCGGCCTCTTCTGGGGTTTTTGTGAAGTTTCAAGCTTGTTACTGCCATTTCAAAAGATTTACACTAGTTTTTTAACAGTAGCTGCTGTATCTTCATGCAGGAAAACGTGCGTTTCGGCCTCTTCTAAGCTTCTTTTGACGTTTTAAACTTGTTACTGTCATTTCAACAGTTTAACAAGTTTCTTAACAGTAGCTGCTATACACACATCTCCATGCTGGAAACGTGCGTTTCGGCCTCTTCAAGGCTTTTTGTGAAGTTTCAAGCTTGTTACTGTCATTTCAACAGTTTTGCACTAGTTTCTTAACAGTAGCTGCTATACACACACCTCCATGCTGGAAACGTGCGTTTCGGCCTCTTCTAAGCTTTTTGTGACGTTTCAAGCTTGTTACTGTCATTTCAACAGTTTTGCACTGCTTCTTTACAGTAGCTGCTATACACACATCTTCATGCTGGAAATGTGCGTTTCGGCCTCTTCTAAGCTTTTTGTGACGTTTCAAGGTTGTTACTGTCATTTCAACAGTTTTACACTACTTTCTTAACAGTAGCTGCTGTACACACATCTCTATGCTGGAAACTTGCGTTTTGGCCTCTTCTGGACTTTTTGTGAAGTTTCAAGCTTATTACTGTCATTTCAACAGTTTTACACTAGTTTCTTAACAGTAGCTGCTATACACACACCTCCATGCTGGAAACGTGCATTTCGGCCTCTTCTAAGCTTTTTGTGACGTTTCATGGTTGTTACTGTCATTTCAACAGTTTTGCACTGTTTATTAACAGTAGCTGCTATACACACACCTCCATGCTGAAACGTGCGTTTCGGCCTCTTCTGGGCTTATTGTGATGTTTCAAGCTTATTACTGTCATTTCAACAGTTTTACACTAGTTTCTTAACAGTAGCTGCTATACACACATCTCCATGCTGGAAACGTGGGTTTCGGCCTGTTCTAAGCTTTTTGTGACGTTTCAAGCCTGTTACTGTCATTTCAACAGTTGTACACAAGTTTCTTAACAGTACCTGCTATACACACATCTCCATGCTGGAAACGTGCGTTTCGGCCTCTTCTGGGGTTTTTGTGAAGTTTCAAGCTTGTTACTGCCATTTCAAAAGATTTACACTAGTTTCTTACAGTAGCTGCTGTATCTTCATGCAGGAAAACGTGCGTTTCGGCCTCTTCTAAGCTTCTTTTGACGTTTTAAACTTGTTACTGTCATTTCAACAGTTTTACACTAGTTTCTTAACAGTAGCTGCTATACACACATCTCCATGCTGGAAACGTGCATTTCCGCATCTTCTAAGCTTTTTGTTAAGTTTCAAGCTTGTTACTGTAATTTCAACAGTTTTGCACTGTTTCTTAACAGTAGCTGCTATACACACACCTCCATGCTGGAAACGTGCGTTTCGGCCTCTTCTAAGCTTTTTGTGACATTTCAAGCCTGTTACTGTCATTTCAACAGTTTTACACTAGTTTCTTAACAGTACCTGCTCTACACACATCTCCATGCTGGAAACGTGCGTTTCGGCCTCTTCTGGGGTTTTTGTGAAGTTTCAAGCTTGTTACTGCCATTTCAAAAGATTTACACTAGTTTTTTAACAGTAGCTGCTGTATCTTCATGCAGGAAAACGTGCGTTTCGGCCTCTTCTAAGCTTCTTTTGACGTTTTAAACTTGTTACTGTCATTTCAACAGTTTAACAAGTTTCTTAACAGTAGCTGCTATACACACATCTCCATGCTGGAAACGTGCGTTTCGGCCTCTTCAAGGCTTTTTGTGAAGTTTCAAGCTTGTTACTGTCATTTCAACAGTTTTGCACTAGTTTCTTAACAGTAGCTGCTATACACACACCTCCATGCTGGAAACGTGCGTTTCGGCCTCTTCTAAGCTTTTTGTGACGTTTCAAGCTTGTTACTGTCATTTCAACAGTTTTGCACTGCTTCTTTACAGTAGCTGCTATACACACATCTTCATGCTGGAAATGTGCGTTTCGGCCTCTTCTAAGCTTTTTGTGACGTTTCAAGGTTGTTACTGTCATTTCAACAGTTTTACACTACTTTCTTAACAGAAGTTGCTATACACACATCTCCATGCTGGAAACGTGCGTTTCGGCGTCTTCTAATCTTTTTGTGACGTTTCAAGCTTGTTACTGTCATTTTAAATTTTCTACACTAATTTCTTAACAGTAGCTGCTATACACACACC
Source organism: Etheostoma nigrum (assembly GCA_029931835.1). Taxonomy (NCBI): domain Eukaryota; kingdom Metazoa; phylum Chordata; class Actinopteri; order Perciformes; family Percidae; genus Etheostoma; species Etheostoma nigrum. The sequence goes on along the minus strand of JAQOOF010000067.1, from coordinate 68,296 downwards.
TCCATGCTGGAAACGTGCGTTTCAGCCTCTTCTGGGCTTTTTGTGACGTTTCAAGGTTATTACTGTCATTTCAACAGTTTTGCACTAGTTTCTTAACAGTAGCTGCTATACACACATCTCCATGCTGGAAACGTGCGTTTCGGCCTCTTCTGGGCTTATTGTGAAGTTTCAAGCTTGTTACTGTCACTTCAAAAGTTTTGCACTAGTTTCTTTACAGTAGCTGCTATACACACATCTCCATGCTGGAAACGTGCGTTTCGGCCTCTTCTGGGCTTTTTATGACGTTTCAAGCTTGTTACTGTCATTTCAACAGTTTTGCACTAGTTTCTTAACAGTTGCTGCTATACACACACCTCCATGCTGGAAACGTGCGTTTCCGCCTCTTCTAATCTTTTTGTGACGTTTCAAGGTTGTTACTGTCATTTCAACAGTTTTACACTAGTTTCTTAACAGTTGCTGCTATACACACACCTCCATGGTGGAAACGTGCGTTTCGGCCTCTTCTGGGCTTATTGTTATGTTTCAAGCTTGTTACTGTCATTTCAACAGTTTAACAAGTTTCTTAACAGTAGCTGCTATACACACATCTCCATGCTGGAAACGTGCGTTTCGGCCTCTTCAAGGCTTTTTGTGAAGTTTCAATCTTGTTACTGTCATTTCAACAGTTTTGCACTAGTTTCTTAACAGTAGCTGATATACACACACCTCCATGCTGGAAACGTGCGTTTCGGCCTCTTCTAAGCTTTTTGTGACGTTTCAAGCTTGTTACTGTCATTTCAACAGTTTTGCACTGCTTCTTTACAGTAGCTGCTATACACACATCTCCATGCTGGAAATGTGCGTTTCGGCCTCTTCTAAGCTTTTTGTGACGTTTCAAGGTTGTTACTGTCATTTCAACAGTTTTACACTAGTTTCTTAACCGAAGTTGCTATACACACATCTCCATGATGGAAACGTGCGTTTCGGCCTCTTCTAGGCTGTTTGTGAAGGTTCAAGGTTATTACTGTCATTTCAACAGTTTTGCACTAGTTTCTTAACAGTAGCTGCTATACACACATCTCCATGCTGGAAACGTGCGTTTCGGCCTCTTCTGGGCTTATTGTGAAGTTTCAAGCTTGTTACTGTCACTTCAAAAGTTTTGCACTAGTTTCTTTACAGTAGCTGCTATACACACATCTCCATGCTGGAAACGTGCGTTTCGGCCTCTTCTGGGCTTTTTATGACGTTTCAAGCTTGTTACTGTCATTTCAACAGTTTTGCACTAGTTTCTTAACAGTTGCTGCTATACACACACCTCCATGCTGGAAACGTGCGTTTCCGCCTCTTCTAATCTTTTTGTGACGTTTCAAGGTTGTTACTGTCATTTCAACAGTTTTACACTAGTTTCTTAACAGTTGCTGCTATACACACACCTCCATGGTGGAAACGTGCGTTTCGGCCTCTTCTGGGCTTATTGTTATGTTTCAAGCTTGTTACTGTCATTTCAACAGTTTAACAAGTTTCTTAACAGTAGCTGCTATACACACATCTCCATGCTGGAAACGTGCGTTTCGGCCTCTTCAAGGCTTTTTGTGAAGTTTCAATCTTGTTACTGTCATTTCAACAGTTTTGCACTAGTTTCTTAACAGTAGCTGATATACACACACCTCCATGCTGGAAACGTGCGTTTCGGCCTCTTCTAAGCTTTTTGTGACGTTTCAAGCTTGTTACTGTCATTTCAACAGTTTTGCACTGCTTCTTTACAGTAGCTGCTATACACACATCTCCATGCTGGAAATGTGCGTTTCGGCCTCTTCTAAGCTTTTTGTGACGTTTCAAGGTTGTTACTGTCATTTCAACAGTTTTACACTAGTTTCTTAACCGAAGTTGCTATACACACATCTCCATGATGGAAACGTGCGTTTCGGCCTCTTCTAGGCTGTTTGTGAAGGTTCAAGCTTGTTACTGTCATTTCAACAGTTTTGCACTAGTTTCTTAACAGTAGCTGCTAAACACACATCTCCATGCTGGAAACTTGCATTTTGGCGTCTTCTAATCTTTTTGTGACGTTTCAAGCTTGTTACTGTCATTTCAACAGTTTTACACTAGTTTCTTAACAGTAGCTGCTATACACAGATCTCCATGCTGGAAACATGCGTTTTGGCCTGTTCTAAGTTTTTTGTGACGTTTCAAGCTTGTTACTGTCATTTCAACAGTTTTACACTAGAGTCTTAACAGTAGCTGCTGTACACAGAGCTCCATACAGGAAACGTGCGTTTCGGCCTCTTCTGGGCTTTTTGTGAAGTTTCAAGTTTGTTACAGTCATTTCAACAGTTTTACACTAGTTTCTTAACAGTAGCTGCTGTACACACATCTCTATGCTGGAAACTTGCGTTTTGGCCTCTTCTGGACTTTTTGTGAAGTTTCAAGCTTATTACTGTCATTTCAACAGTTTTACACTAGTTTCTTAACAGTAGCTGCTATACACACACCTCCATGCTGGAAACGTGCATTTCGGCCTCTTCTAAGCTTTTTGTGACGTTTCATGGTTGTTACTGTCATTTCAACAGTTTTGCACTGTTTATTAACAGTAGCTGCTATACACACACCTCCATGCTGAAACGTGCGTTTCGGCCTCTTCTGGGCTTATTGTGATGTTTCAAGCTTATTACTGTCATTTCAACAGTTTTACACTAGTTTCTTAACAGTAGCTGCTATACACACATCTCCATGCTGGAAACGTGGGTTTCGGCCTGTTCTAAGATTTTTGTGACGTTTCAAGCCTGTTACTGTCATTTCAACAGTTGTACACAAGTTTCTTAACAGTACCTGCTATACACACATCTCCATGCTGGAAACGTGCGTTTTGGCCCCTTCTGGGGTTTTTGTGAAGTTTCAAGCTTGTTACTGCCATTTCAAAAGATTTACACTAGTTTCTTACAGTAGCTGCTGTATCTTCATGCAGGAAAACGTGCGTTTCGGCCTCTTCTAAGCTTCTTTTGACGTTTTAAACTTGTTACTGTCATTTCAACAGTTTTACACTAGTTTCTTAACAGTAGCTGCTATACACACATCTCCATGCTGGAAACGTGCATTTCCGCATCTTCTAAGCTTTTTGTTAAGTTTCAAGCTTGTTACTGTAATTTCAACAGTTTTGCACTGTTTCTTAACAGTAGCTGCTATACACACACCTCCATGCTGGAAACGTGCGTTTCGGCCTCTTCTAAGCTTTTTGTGACATTTCAAGCCTGTTACTGTCATTTCAACAGTTTTACACTAGTTTCTTAACAGTACCTGCTCTACACACATCTCCATGCTGGAAACGTGCGTTTCGGCCTCTTCTGGGGTTTTTGTGAAGTTTCAAGCTTGTTACTGCCATTTCAAAAGATTTACACTAGTTTTTTAACAGTAGCTGCTGTATCTTCATGCAGGAAAACGTGCGTTTCGGCCTCTTCTAAGCTTCTTTTGACGTTTTAAACTTGTTACTGTCATTTCAACAGTTTAACAAGTTTCTTAACAGTAGCTGCTATACACACATCTCCATGCTGGAAACGTGCGTTTCGGCCTCTTCAAGGCTTTTTGTGAAGTTTCAAGCTTGTTACTGTCATTTCAACAGTTTTGCACTAGTTTCTTAACAGTAGCTGCTATACACACACCTCCATGCTGGAAACGTGCGTTTCGGCCTCTTCTAAGCTTTTTGTGACGTTTCAAGCTTGTTACTGTCATTTCAACAGTTTTGCACTGCTTCTTTACAGTAGCTGCTATACACACATCTTCATGCTGGAAATGTGCGTTTCGGCCTCTTCTAAGCTTTTTGTGACGTTTCAAGGTTGTTACTGTCATTTCAACAGTTTTACACTACTTTCTTAACAGTAGCTGCTGTACACACATCTCTATGCTGGAAACTTGCGTTTTGGCCTCTTCTGGACTTTTTGTGAAGTTTCAAGCTTATTACTGTCATTTCAACAGTTTTACACTAGTTTCTTAACAGTAGCTGCTATACACACACCTCCATGCTGGAAACGTGCATTTCGGCCTCTTCTAAGCTTTTTGTGACGTTTCATGGTTGTTACTGTCATTTCAACAGTTTTGCACTGTTTATTAACAGTAGCTGCTATACACACACCTCCATGCTGAAACGTGCGTTTCGGCCTCTTCTGGGCTTATTGTGATGTTTCAAGCTTATTACTGTCATTTCAACAGTTTTACACTAGTTTCTTAACAGTAGCTGCTATACACACATCTCCATGCTGGAAACGTGGGTTTCGGCCTGTTCTAAGCTTTTTGTGACGTTTCAAGCCTGTTACTGTCATTTCAACAGTTGTACACAAGTTTCTTAACAGTACCTGCTATACACACATCTCCATGCTGGAAACGTGCGTTTCGGCCTCTTCTGGGGTTTTTGTGAAGTTTCAAGCTTGTTACTGCCATTTCAAAAGATTTACACTAGTTTCTTACAGTAGCTGCTGTATCTTCATGCAGGAAAACGTGCGTTTCGGCCTCTTCTAAGCTTCTTTTGACGTTTTAAACTTGTTACTGTCATTTCAACAGTTTTACACTAGTTTCTTAACAGTAGCTGCTATACACACATCTCCATGCTGGAAACGTGCATTTCCGCATCTTCTAAGCTTTTTGTTAAGTTTCAAGCTTGTTACTGTAATTTCAACAGTTTTGCACTGTTTCTTAACAGTAGCTGCTATACACACACCTCCATGCTGGAAACGTGCGTTTCGGCCTCTTCTAAGCTTTTTGTGACATTTCAAGCCTGTTACTGTCATTTCAACAGTTTTACACTAGTTTCTTAACAGTACCTGCTCTACACACATCTCCATGCTGGAAACGTGCGTTTCGGCCTCTTCTGGGGTTTTTGTGAAGTTTCAAGCTTGTTACTGCCATTTCAAAAGATTTACACTAGTTTTTTAACAGTAGCTGCTGTATCTTCATGCAGGAAAACGTGCGTTTCGGCCTCTTCTAAGCTTCTTTTGACGTTTTAAACTTGTTACTGTCATTTCAACAGTTTAACAAGTTTCTTAACAGTAGCTGCTATACACACATCTCCATGCTGGAAACGTGCGTTTCGGCCTCTTCAAGGCTTTTTGTGAAGTTTCAAGCTTGTTACTGTCATTTCAACAGTTTTGCACTAGTTTCTTAACAGTAGCTGCTATACACACACCTCCATGCTGGAAACGTGCGTTTCGGCCTCTTCTAAGCTTTTTGTGACGTTTCAAGCTTGTTACTGTCATTTCAACAGTTTTGCACTGCTTCTTTACAGTAGCTGCTATACACACATCTTCATGCTGGAAATGTGCGTTTCGGCCTCTTCTAAGCTTTTTGTGACGTTTCAAGGTTGTTACTGTCATTTCAACAGTTTTACACTACTTTCTTAACAGAAGTTGCTATACACACATCTCCATGCTGGAAACGTGCGTTTCGGCGTCTTCTAATCTTTTTGTGACGTTTCAAGCTTGTTACTGTCATTTTAAATTTTCTACACTAATTTCTTAACAGTAGCTGCTATACACACACCTCCATGCTGGAAACGTGCGTTTCAGCCTCTTCTGGGCTTTTTGTGACGTTTCAAGGTTATTACTGTCATTTCAACAGTTTTGCACTAGTTTCTTAACAGTAGCTGCTATTCACACATCTCCATGCTGGAAACGTGCGTTTCGGCCTCTTCTGGGCTTATTGTGAAGTTTCAAGCTTGTTACTGTCACTTCAAAAGTTTTGCACTAGTTTCTTTACAGTAGCTGCTATACACACATCTCCATGCTGGAAACGTGCGTTTCGGCCTCTTCTGGGCTTTTTATGACGTTTCAAGCTTGTTACTGTCATTTCAACAGTTTTGCACTAGTTTCTTAACAGTTGCTGCTATACACACACCTCCATGCTGGAAACGTGCGTTTCCGCCTCTTCTAATCTTTTTGTGACGTTTCAAGGTTGTTACTGTCATTTCAACAGTTTTACACTAGTTTCTTAACAGTTGCTGCTATACACACACCTCCATGGTGGAAACGTGCGTTTCGGCCTCTTCTGGGCTTATTGTTATGTTTCAAGCTTGTTACTGTCATTTCAACAGTTTAACAAGTTTCTTAACAGTAGCTGCTATACACACATCTCCATGCTGGAAACGTGCGTTTCGGCCTCTTCAAGGCTTTTTGTGAAGTTTCAATCTTGTTACTGTCATTTCAACAGTTTTGCACTAGTTTCTTAACAGTAGCTGATATACACACACCTCCATGCTGGAAACGTGCGTTTCGGCCTCTTCTAAGCTTTTTGTGACGTTTCAAGCTTGTTACTGTCATTTCAACAGTTTTGCACTGCTTCTTTACAGTAGCTGCTATACACACATCTCCATGCTGGAAATGTGCGTTTCGGCCTCTTCTAAGCTTTTTGTGACGTTTCAAGGTTGTTACTGTCATTTCAACAGTTTTACACTAGTTTCTTAACCGAAGTTGCTATACACACATCTCCATGATGGAAACGTGCGTTTCGGCCTCTTCTAGGCTGTTTGTGAAGGTTCAAGCTTGTTACTGTCATTTCAACAGTTTTGCACTAGTTTCTTAACAGTAGCTGCTATACACACACCTCCATGCTGGAAACGTGCGTTTCGGCCTCTTCTAGGCTTTTTGTGACGTTTCAAGCTTATTACTGTCATTTCAACAGTTTTGCACTAGCTTCTTAACAGTAGCTGCTATACACACATCTCCATGCTGGAAACGTGCGTTTCGGCCTCTTCTGGGCTTATTGTGAAGTTTCAAGCTTGTTACTGTCATTTCAACAGTTTTGCACTAGTTTCTTAACAGTAGCTGCTAAATACACATCTCCATGCTGGAAACTTGCATTTTGGCGTCTTCTAATCTTTTTGTGACGTTTCAAGCTTGTTACTGTCATTTCAACAGTTTTACACTAGTTTCTTAACAGTAGCTGCTATACACACACCTCCATGCTGGAAACATGCGTTTCAGCCTCTTCTAGGCTTTTTGTGACGTTTCAAGGTTATTACTGTCATTTCAACAGTTTTGCACTAGTTTCTTAACAGTAGCTGCTATACACACATCTCCATGCTGGAAACGTAAGTTTCGGCTTCTTCTGGGCTTATTGTGAAGTTTCAAGCTTGTTACTGTCACTTCAAAAGTTTTGCACTAGTTTCTTTACAGTAGCTGCTATACACATATCTCCATGCTGGAAACGTGCGTTTCGGCCTCTTCTGGGCTTTTTATGACGTTTCAAGCTTGTTACTGTCATTTCAACAGTTTTGCACTAGTTTCTTAACAGTTGCTGCTATACACATACCTCCATGCTGGAAACGTGCGTTTCCGCCTCTTCTAATCTTTTTGTGACGTTTCAAGGTTGTTACTGTCATTTCAACAGTTTTACACTAGTTTCTTAACAGTTGCTGCTATACACACACCTCCATGGTGGAAACGTGCGTTTCGGCCTCTTCTGGCCTTATTGTGATGTTTCAAGCTTATTACTGTCATTTCAACAGTTTTAAACTAGTTTCTTAACAGTAGCTGCTATACACACACCTCCGTGTTGGAAATGTGCGTTTCGGCCTCTTCTAAGCTTTTTGTGACGTTTCAAGCTTGTTACTGTCATTTCAACAGTTTTGCCCTAGTTTCTTAATAGAAGCTGTTAAACACACTTCTCCATGCTAGAAACGTGCGTTTCGGCCTCTTCTGATGTTTTGGGATGTTTTAACCTTGTTTCTGTCATTTCAACAGGATTACATTAGTTTCTTAATAGAAGCTGTTAAACACACTTCTCCATGCTAGAAACGTGTGTTTCGGCCTCTTCTGATGTTTTTGTGTTGTTTTAACCTTGTTTCTGTCATTTCAAAAGGTTTACATTAGTTTCTTAATAGAAGCTGTTAAACACACACCTCCATGCTGGGAACAGGCGTTTCGGCCTCTTCTAAGCTTTTTGTGACGTTTCAAGCTTGTTACTGTCATTTCAACAGGTTTGCACTAGTTTCTTAATAGAAGCTGTTAAACACACTTCTCCATGCTAGAAACATGTGTTTCGGCTTCTTCTGATGTTTTTGTGACGTTTCAAGCTTGTTACTGTCATTTCAACAGGTTTGCACTAATTTCTTAATAGAAGCTGTTAAACACACTTCTCCATGCTAGAAACGTGTGTTTAGGCCTCTTCTGATGTTTTTGTGATGTTTTCACCTTGTTTCTGTCATTTCAACAGGATTACATTAGTTTCTTAATATAAGCTGATAAACACACTTCTCCATGCCAGAAACGTGCGTTTCGGTCTCTTCTGATGTTTTTGTGATGTTTTAACCTTGTTTCTGTGATTTCAACAGGATTACATTAGTTTCTTAATAGAAGCTGTTAAACACACTTCTCCATGCTAGAAACGTGCGTTTCGGCCTCTTCTGATGTTTTTGTGATGTTTTCACTTTGTTTCTGTCATTTCAACAGGTTTACATTAGTTTCTTAATAAAAGCTGTTAAACACACATCTCTATGCATGAAACTTGCGTTTAGGCCTCTTCTGATGTTTTTGTGATGTTTTCACCTTGTTTCTGTGATTTCAACAGGATTGCATTAGTTTCTTAATAGAAGCTGTTAAACACACTTCTCCATAACAGAAACGTGCGTTTCGACCTCTTCTGATGTTTTTGTGATGTTTTAACCTTGTTTCTGGTATTTCAACAGGATTACATTAGTTTCTTAATAGAAGCTGATAAACACACTTCTCCATGCCAGAAACGTGCGTTTCGGTCTCTTCTGATGTTGTTGTGATGTTTTCACTTTGTTTCTGTCATTTCAACAGGTTTACATTAGTTTCTTAATAGAAGCTGTTAAACACACATCTCTATGCATGAAACGTGCGTTTAGGCCTCTTCTGATGTCTTTGTGATGTTTTCACCTTGTTTCTGTGATTTCAACAGGATTGTATTAGTTTCTTAATAGAAGCTGTTAAACACACTTCTCCATGCCAGAAACGTACGTTTCGGCCTCTTCTGATGTTTTTGTGTTGTTTTAACCTTGTTTCTGTCATTTCAACAGGTTTACATTAGTTTCTTAATAGAAGCTGTTAAACACACACCACCATGCTGGGAACAGGCGTTTCGGCCTCTTCTAAGCTTTTTGTGACGTTTCAAGCTTGTTACTGTCATTTCAACAGGTTTGCACTAGTTTCTTAATAGAAGCTGTTAAACACACTTCTCCATGCTAGAAACATGTGTTTCGGCTTCTTCTGATGTTTTTGTGACGTTTCAAGCTTGTTACTGTCATTTCAACAGGTTTGCACTAATTTCTTAATAGAAGCTGTTAAACACACTTCTCCATGCCAGAAACGTGCGTTTCGGTCTCTTCTGATGTTTTTGTGATGTTTTAACCTTGTTTCTGTGATTTCAACAGGATTACATTAGTTTCTTAATAGAAGCTGTTAAACACACTTCTCCATGCTAGAAACGTGCGTTTCGGCCTCTTCTGATGTTTTTGTGATGTTTTCACTTTGTTTCTGTCATTTCAACAGGTTTACATTAGTTTCTTAATAGAAGCTGTTAAACACACATCTCTATGCATGAAACGTGCGTTTAGGCCTCTTCTGATGTTTTTGTGATGTTTTCACCTTGTTTCTGTGATTTCAACAGGATTGCATTAGTTTCTTAATAGAAGCTGTTAAACACACTTCTCCATGCCAGAAACGTGCATTTCGACCTCTTCTGATGTTTTTGTGATGTTTTAACCTTGTTTCTGGTATTTCAACAGGATTATATTAGTTTCTTAATAGAAGCTGATAAACACACTTCTCCATGCCAGAAACGTGCGTTTCGGTCTCTTCTGATGTTGTTGTGATGTTTTCACTTTGTTTCTGTCATTTCAACAGGTTTACATTAGTTTCTTAATAGAAGCTGTTAAACACACATCTCTATGCATGAAACGTGCGTTTAGGCCTCTTCTGATGTCTTTGTGATGTTTTCACCTTGTTTCTGTGATTTCAACAGGATTGCATTAGTTTCTTAGTAGAAGCTGTTAAACACACTTCTCCATGCTGGAAACGTGCGTTTCGGCCTCTTCTAGGCTTTTTGTGAAGTTTCAAGCTTGTTACTGTCATTTCAACAGTTTTGCACTAGTTTCTTAACAGTAGCTGCTATACACACATCTCCATGCTGGAAACTTGCATTTCGGCCTCTTCTAATCTTTTTGTGACGTTTCAAGCTTGTTACTGTCATTTCAACAGTTTTGCACTAGTTTCTTAACTGTAGCTGCTATACACACACCTCCATGCTGGAAACGTGCGTTTCGGCCTCTTCTTGGCTTATTGTGATGTTTCAAGCTTATTACTGTCATTTCAACAGTTTTAAACTAGTTTCTTAAAAGTAGCTGCTATACACACACCTCCATGCTGGAAACGTGCGTTTCGGCCTCTTCAAGGCTTTTTGTGAAGTTTCAAGCTTGTTACTGTCATTTCAACAGTTTTGCACTAGTTTCTTAACAGTAGCTGCTATACAAACACCTCCATGCTGGAAACGTGCGTTTTGTCCTCTTCTAAGCTTTTTGTGACGTTTCAAGCTTGTTACTGTCATTTCAACAGTTTTGCACTGCTTCTTTACAGTAGCTGCTATACACACATCTCCATGCTGGAAATGTGCGTTTCGGCCTCTTCTAAGCTTTTTGTGACGTTTCAAGGTTGTTACTGTCATTTCAACAGTTTTACACTAGTTTCTTAACAGTAGTTGCTATACACACATCTCCATGCTGGAAACGTGCGTTTCGGCCTCTTCTAGGCTTTTTGTGAAGTTTCAAGCTTGTTACTGTCATTTCAACAGTTTTGCACTAGTTTCTTAACAGTAGCTGCTATACACACATCTCCATGCTGGAAACTTGCATTTTGGCGTCTTCTAATGTTTTTGTGACGTTTCAAGCTTGTTACTGTCATTTCAACAGTTTTACACTAGTTTCTTAACAGTAGCTGCTATACACACACCTCCATGTTGAAAACGTGCGTTTCGGCCTCTTCTGGGCTTTTTATGACGTTTCAAGCTTGTTACTGTCATTTCAACAGTTTTGCACTAGTTTCTTAACAGTTGCTGCTATACACACATCTCCATGCTGGAAACGTGCATTTCCGCCTCTTCTAATCTTTTTGTGACGTTTCAAGGTTGTTACTGTAATTTCAGCAGTTTTACACTAGTTTCTTAACAGTTGCTGCTATACACACATCTCCATGGTGGAAACGTGCGTTTCGGCCTCTTCTGGGCTTATTGTTATGTTTCAAGCTTATTACTGTCATTTCAACAGTTTTAAACTAGTTTCTTAACAGTAGCTGCTATACACACACCTCCATGGTGGAAATGTGCATTTCGGCCTCTTCTAAGCTTTTTGTGACGTTTCAAGCTTGTTACTGTCATTTCAACAGGTTTGCACTAGTTTCTTAATAGAAGCTGTTAAACACACTTCTCCATGCTAGAAACGTGTGTTTCGGCTTCTTCTGATGTTTTTGTGATGTTTTAACCTTGTTTCTGTGCTTTCAACAGGTTTACATTAGTTTCTTAATAGAAGCTGTTAACACACTTCTCCATGCCAGAAAGGTGCGTGTCGGCCTCTTCTGATGTTTTTGTGATGTTTTCACCTTGTTTCTGTCATTTCAACAGGATTACATTAGTTTCTTAATAGAAGCTGTTAAACACACTTCTCCATGCTAGAAACGTGCATTTCGGCCTCTTCTGATGTTTTTGTGATGTTTTCACTTTGTTTCTGTCATTTCAACAGGTTTACATTAGTTTCTTAATAGAAGCTGTTAAACACACATCTCTATGCATGAAACGTGCGTTTAGGCCTCTTCTGATGTTTTTGTGATGTTTTCACCTTGTTTCTGTCATTTCAACAGGATTACATTAGTTTCTTAATAAAAGCTGATAAACACACTTCTCCATGCCAGAAACGTGCGTTTCGGTCTCTTCTGATGTTTTTGTGATGTTTTAACCTTGTTTCTGTGATTTCAACAGGATTACATTAGTTTCTTAATAGAAGCTGTTAAACACACTTCTCCATGCTAGAAACGTGCATTTCGGCCTCTTCTGATGTTTTTGTGATGTTTTCACTTTGTTTCTGTCATTTCAACAGGTTTACATTAGTTTCTTAATAGAAGCTGTTAAACACACATCTCTATGCATGAAACGTGCGTTTAGGCCTCTTCTGATGTTTTTGTGATGTTTTCACCTTGTTTCTGTGATTTCAACAGGATTACATTAGTTTCTTAATAGAAGCTGTTAAACATACTTCTCCATGCTAGAAACGTGCGTTTCGACCTCTTCTGATGTTTTTGTGATGTTTTAACTTTGTTTCTGTCATTTCAACAGGTTTACATTAGTTTCTTAATAGAAGCTGTTAAACACACATCTCTATGCATGAAACGTGCGTTTAGGACCCTTCTGATGTTTTTGTGATGTTTTCACCTTGTTTCTGTGATTTCAATAGGATTGCATTAGTTTCTTAATAGAAGCTGTTAAACACACTTCTCCATGCCAGAAACGTGCGTTTCGGCCTCTTCTAGGCTTTTTGTGAAGTTTCAAGCTTGTTACTGTTATTTCAACAGTTTTGCACTAGTTTCTTAACAGTAGCTGCTATACACACATCTCCATGCTGGAAACTTGCATTTTGGCGTCTTCTAATCTTTTTGTGACGTTTCAAGCTTGTTACTGTCATTTCAACAGTTTTACACTAGTTTCTTAACAGTAGCTGCTATACACACACCTCCATGTTGGAAACGTGCGTTTCAGCCTCTTCTGGGCTTTTTATGACGTTTCAAGCTTGTTACTGTCATTTCAACAGTTTTGCACTAGTTTCTTAACAGTTGCTGCTATACACACACCTCCATGCTGGAAACCTGCATTTCCGCCTCTTCTAATCTTTTTGTGACGTTTCAAGGTTGTTACTGTAATTTCAACAGTTTTACACTAGTTTCTTAACAGTAGCTGCTATACACACACCTCCATGGTGGAAATGTGCATTTCGGCCTCTTCTAAGTTTTTTGTGACGTTTCAAGCTTGTTACTGTCATTTCAACAGTTTTGCACTAGTTTCTTAATAGAAGCTGTTAAACACACTTCTCCATGCTAGAAACGTGCGTTTCGGCCTCTTCTGATGTTTTTGTGATGTTTTCACTTTGTTTCTGTCATTTCAACAGGTTTACATTAGTTTCTTAATAGAAGCTGTTAAACACACATCTCTATGCATGAAACGTGCGTTTAGGACTCTTCTGATGTTTTTGTGATGTTTTCACCTTGTTTCTGTGATTTCAATAGGATTGCATTAGTTTCTTAATAGAAGCTGATAAACACACTTCTCCATGCCAGAAACGTGCGTTTCGGTCTCTTCTGATGTTTTTGTGATGTTTTAACCTTTTTTTTGTAAACACACAACTCTATGCATGAAACGTGCGTTTAGGACTCTTCTGATGTTTTTGTGATATTTTAACCTTGTTTCTGTGATTTCACCAGGATTACATTAGTTTCTTAATAGAAGCTGATAAACACACTTCTCCATGCCAGAAACGTGCGTTTCGGCCTCTTCTGATGTTTTTGTGATGTTTTCACCTTGTTTCTGTCATTTCAACAGGATTACATTAGTTTCTTAATAGAAGCTGTTAAACACACTTCTCCATGCTAGAAATGTGCGTTTCAGCCTCTTCTAATGCTTTTGTGACGTTTCAAGCTTGTTACTGTCATTTCAACAGGTTTGCACTAGTGTCTTAATAGAAGCTGTTAAACACATGTCTCCATGCTAGAAACGTGTGTTTCGGCTTCTTCTGATGTTTTTGTGATGTTTTCACCTTGTTTCTGTGATTTCAATAGGATTGCATTAGTTTCTTAATAGAAGCTGATAAACACACTTCTCCATGCCAGAAACGTGCGTTTCGGCCTCTTCTGATGTTTTTGTGATGTTTTCACCTTGTTTCTGTCATTTCAACAGGATTACATTAGTTTCTTAATAGAAGCTGATAAACACACTTCTCCATGCCAGAAACGTGCGTTTCGGTCTCTTCTGATGTTTTTGTGATGTTTTAACCTTTTTTTTGTGATTTCAAGAGGATTACATTAGTTTCTTAATAGAAGCTGTTAAACACACATCTCCTTGCTGGGAACAGGCGTTTTGGCCTCTTCTAAGCTTTTTGTGACGTTTCAAGCTTGTTACTGTCATTTCAACAGGTTTGCACTAGTTTCTTAATAGAAGCTGTTAAACACACGTCCCCATGCTAGAAACGTGTGTTTCGGCTTTGTCACGACCTGGCTCTTGGACCGTGACAAATATGGAGACGCACCACGTGTCAAGGTATTACAAAAGTAATTTATTAACATAAACTAACAATAAAACATAAGACACAAAAATTCCGGCCGTCGCCTCCTGGTTGGGGGACGCCTCCAGCTGACAGGGCCTCTCAACAAGACTCCTCTCAGGTCTTATAATCAGCACACACTGGGGCTCTCAGGTGTCCACGATTAACCTAATTAGGAAAGCACAGAAGAGGCCGTAACATCCCCCCCCTTAAGATGGAGTCCCCCAAAAAGTCTCAGACCATCCAACCCATCAACACCACAAACTACAAAACAAAACATTTGCCCTGTACGTCTTACCAACCCCCGTCCCCGCACCCCACCACAGCAACCAGGCACCTGCAATGGAAGCACATTAAAAGGACAGGAGCAGAGACATCACAGACAAAAACTAGACAGGGCAACATTTTTAATCAACAGGGGCACGGGACAAAGCATCCGCCATTACGTTGTCACTACCCCTAATATGCCGGATATCTAAACAGTGGGCTTGTAAAAACAAAGGCCACCGCACAAGACGCTGATTTGCACACCGCAATGAACTAAGAAACGTCAGGGGGTTGTGATCGGTGTACACCACCACCGGACCACTCCCACAACTGACGTAAACTTCAAAGTGTTGAAGTGCCCAGATGAGAGCCAACGCTTCCTTCTCTATTGTCGAATAATTCCTTTGATAAGAATTAAACTTCCTTGAGAAGTAGCAGACAGGCTGATCAATTCCATTGTGCTCCTGCAGCAATACACCACCAGCACCCACCTGACTAGCATCCACCTGGAGCTTAAAGGACTCATCCAGACGCGGGGCAGCCAGGACCGGAGCAGAACACAACAGAGAGTTAACATTATCAAAAGCACTCTGACAGCGAGGAGACCACACAAATTTAGTGTTACCTTTTAACAGGTCCGTCAATGGCGCAACCACAGTAGAAAAGTTCTTACAAAAACCACGGTAGAACCCCACCAAGCCCAAAGAACGCATCAGATCTCTTTTAGTTGCTGGAACAGGAAACTGCAAGACAGAATGGACTTTAGCGTCCACAGGTTTAACCTGCCCCTGCCCAACCACTCGCCCGAGGTAAGTCACAGTTGCCCTGGCAAACTCACACTTTGCCAGGTTAACCGTGAGGCACGCGGCAGCCAAGCGGTCAAACAGGGCACGAATGCGCAGGACATGCTCTTCCCAAGTATCACTAAACACTACTACGTCGTCCAAATACACCGCACAACCTTCAAGACCTGCCACCACCTTATTCATAAGGCGCTGGAAAGTTGCAGGCGCATTACGCAGACCAAAACTCATCACCGCATGAGCTGGATAATGTCGAATGATTCCCTCGAGTACAGTACCGTGTGACTTAGGCAAATGCACAAACAAGCCCGCCAAGTTCTGTAAGGTCTCCGAGTTATTTAGTCTACCACACATCACCGGGTCATCAGGTTCCCTGATATCAGGGCCCCCATCAACTGTCCCATCCGGAACCACCAAACCTGAGGACACAGAAGCAACAGTGAGTGAGGGACTGGCACTAATACCTTCAAAACCGGACTCAGGTAAAACAGAACAAACACGACTGTAATAGGGCTTCAACAAATTCACATGGCAGAGACGAGACGACTTTCTCCGCTTAGGCGTGGCGATCACATAGTTTTGAGCAGAAACTTTCTGCGTCACTGTATAAGGGCCTGCATATCTAGCCTGGAACGGCGACCCAACAACAGGAGAGAGCATGAAAACCTGGTCCCCAGGACTAAACTCACGACGCTCAGCTTTGCGGTCGTAAAGCAATTTCATTTTCGACTGAGCCACCCCCAAGTTCTCACGAGCTTTCCCAATAGCAATATAGAGGCGGTGACGAAAACCATTAACATAATCAGTTAAAGTTCTCGGGGGATCTCCTTCCAGCAGACCATCCCAAAAAACAGCTAAAGGACCGCGCACCGTGTGGCCAAACACAAGCTCATTTGGACTAAAGCCAGTGCTCTCTTGCACTACCTCCCGTGCTGACAACATCAACCAGGGAAGTCCCTCTTCCCAATCTCTCCCGATCTCGGCGCAATAAGCACGTAACAGAGACTTCAAGGTGCGGTGAAAACGTTCAAGCGCCCCCTGACTCTGCGCATGATATGCTGACGCTTGATTATGCTGCACCCTCAACTGCTTCAGCACCTGCGAAAACACTTTAGAAGTAAAGTTGGAGCCTTGGTCACTTTGAACAACACATGGAATGCCGAAAATTGACATAAATTTCGTCAAAGCTTTAACCACTGACCTTGCGGTAATCGAACGCAGAGGATAAGCAGCAGGATATCTTGTCGTCTGGCACATAATAGTCAACAGGTAAGAACAACCCGATTTGGACGTGGGCAAGGGCCCCACACAGTCAATAATCAAATGGTCAAAAGGTTTTCCAAGAGGAGGAATAGGGCAGAGTGGCGCTGGTTTAACAGCTTGACTGGACTTTCCAGTGACCTGGCAGACATGACACGACTTAATATATTTTGAAATCACACTCTTTAACTTTGGCCAAAAAAAACACCGCAGGACACGGTCATATGTTTTCCTCACACCCAAGTGTCCCGACTCATCATGAGCAAGTCTCAGCACCAGAGCACGGAAATCCTCAGGCACAACGACCTGAAACACTGGCTCACCAACGACATCATCATGGCATGGCACCCATTTCCGCACCAGCAACCCGTCCTGAAGAAAATAACCATGAGCGACATTTTCAATCTCACTCACAGAAACGACACCACTCAATAAACTGGACAAAGACTGATCATGCGACTGGCTTTTCACCCAATCATCCCGAGAAACAGACGGAGGAAGAGTAGGAAGGGAAAACCCACACACCACGTCAACACTCGGCTCAGGCGCACCCGGAGCGGCCACCCGGCTCTGTGCACGAGTTACAGCACAGGCAGGAAACACCCCCGGACAACTCAGACCACTTTCACTCCGACCATTGGATGCCAGCGGCTTAGCAACGACCACAGGAGAAGGCGGCCCATCGGCCCACACTGCACCACCAGCCAGATCGTTCCCCAGAATCATCACTACACCGTCAATAGGCAGTGCAGGACGCACGCCAACAGCCACAACACCCTTCACCAACGCGCACTCCAACCTCATATTATGCCGCGGCACGGGTATCAAATCCATCCCCATCCCCTGCATCAAAACGAAATCCCCCGTTTCTGTAGTAGATGAAAACGGCAACACAGATTGAACAATGAATGAATGCTTAGCGCCTGTGTCACGCAAAATCTTTATCGGCACGCGCTCCTCCTTACCAACCAAAGACACCACTGCATCAGTAATAAACGGTTCAAACCCAGTTCCACCATCCTGATCACATACGGGGTTTAGTTCTAACACACTAGAGCAGGCCAAGGCAGGAGCAGTTGATGGAGCAAAATATTTGCCTCTACCTCTAGGCCTCAAAACCGGACAGTTATCTTTCCAGTGGCCAGTGCCGTGACAATAATTACACACCTTGCCACTCTCACCTCTACTGCGCAAAGTTTTAGGCACCTGTGAGGGACCAGACGTCAATGAAGCGCCATAGCAAGCACTGGTATACCTGCCGCTATAACCACTCCCACGTCTGACGTCACCCCCAAAAGACTCATCCCCAAAACGTCCTTTATGAGTCAAGCAGAAATCATCCGCCAACTCAGCCGCTTTACGAACCGTAGTTGCCTTCTGCTCACTCACATAAGTGGCAATTCGCTGAGGAATAGAGTTCTTAAACTGCTCCAACACAATTAACTCACACAGACCCTCATATGTGTTAACCTTAGCAGCGGAGCACCACCGATTAAAGTGGGACAACAGGTCACGAGCATATTCAACATTAGTTTGTCTATCGCCCATTTTCCAGCTTCTAAACTTCTGACGGTAAGCCTCAGGGACCAACTCATACGCTTTTTGCCGATTTTACGCATTCATACGTCACACTGCCACTTACACTTAATGCTGAATACGCTTCTTGTGCCCGACCGGTCAATACACACTGTAGCAATAAAATCCTGTCAGCATCCTGCCAATTCTTCGCGTCAGCCACTCGCTCAAAAAGGTTAAAAAACGTGTCCGGGTCCCTCTCATTAAACTTCGGCACCAAACGCAAACTAGCCCCAACATCCACAGAACCCTGGGCACTTTCAGAAGAAAATGACTGCTCAACACCCGACATGTCAAACGGGATCCTACCATCCCCGACCAACTTCAATTTATACTCCTGCAGCTCCAGTTTCCTAGTCTCTGTTTGCTGCCTTACTTTCTCCAACGTAACCTGGCGCTCTGTCTCTTCCTTCAGCTGAAGCACCAACAATTCTTTTCGCTGCTCAAAAGTCAACCCCGACATCAACACGGACTCTGACACCGCCACATCCGACAAACACGCTACCTTCTGCAGGACCCCCGTCTTCCACAAAACGGAACAAACAGCACTTTTTACCTCATCTTTACATTTCTTATCAGACACATCAATACTATAATGCTCAGCTATCTGCAACAACTGTTTCTTCGTACAGTGTTCAATAAACGCTTCTGACGGAGACTCGAAAAATTCCAAAACGGAAGCCATAATTTACCGACTGGACCCAACAGAAAGCACAGTGTAACAACCCCAACTGCACGCATAAGGCCCAACCAACCTCAGGAATATTCCCCTCTAACTGCCTAACCAAAACTTACAAAACTCACCCCTAGTCTTCATGCGGCTTGCGGTGGGTATTTACGCACTGAAAACCAGCGGATTCGCAAAGAAACCCGTTACCAGGCAACTTCACACAATCACACGGACGTGCTCCCGAGACAGCTGCCAAAACAGCTGACACTAACCACGTCACCACAGCACTACAAAAAAATAACAAACCGACGCAACCCAAAGGGGTAAACGCCCTTAATCCTACCAGGGGAAACTCCAAAACACAGCGTATCGGGGAAGCACACTTACCTTCTCTTGGGACCACAAACGACTCCTGTGAAAAACGAGGCAAACACATCCATCCCTAGCGTGCGGTGCGACTCCAAAACCAAACAAATTAACCACACGCGCACCGGAGACTAATCTACCGGCAAGCCACGTGCCAACTAAACTCTCGAATACATTAAAGCAATTTAACTTACAAACTTTATCCCGGACGAGCCCCCAATTGTCACGACCTGGCTCTTGGACCGTGTCAAATATGGAGACGCACCACGTGTCAAGGTATTACAAAAGTAATTTATTAACATAAACTAACAATAAAACATAAGACACAAAAATTCCGGCCGTAGCCTCCTGGTTGGGGGACGCCTCCAGCTGACAGGGCCTCTCAACAAGACTCCTCTCAGGTCTTATAATCAGCACACACTGGGGCCCTCAGGTGTCCACGATTAACCTAATTAGGAAAGCACAGAAGAGGCCGTAACAGCTTCTTCTGATGTTTTTGTGATGTTTTCACCTTGTTTCTGTTCTTTCAACAGGTTTACATTAGTTTCTTAATAGAAGCTGTTAAACACACATCTCTATGCATGAAACGTGCGTTTAGGCCTCTTCTGATTTTTTTGTGATGTTTTCACCTTGTTTCTGTGATTTCAATAGGATTGCATTAGTTTCTTAATAGAAGCTGATAAACACACTTCTCCATGCCAGAAACTTGCGTTTTGGCCTCTTCTGATGTTTTTGTGGTGTTTTAACCTCGTTTCTGTCATTTCAACAGGATTACATTAGTTTCTTAATAGAAGCTGATAAACACACTTCTCCATGCCAGAAACGTGCGTTTAGGTCTCTTCTGATGTTTTTGTGATGTTTTAACCTTGTTTCTGTGATTTCAACAGGATTACATTAGTTTCTTAATAGAAGCTGTTAAACACACTTCTCCATGCTAGAAACGTGCGTTTCGGCCTCTTCTGATGTTTTTGTGATGTTTTCCCTTTGATTCTGTCATTTCAACAGGATTACATTAGTTTCTTAATAGAAGCTGTTAAACACACTTCTCCATGCTAGAAACGTGCGTTTCGGTCTCTTCTGATGTTTTTGTGATATTTTAACCTTGTTTCTGTGATTTCAAGAGGATTACATTAGTTTCTTAATAGAAGCTGTTAAACACACATCTCTATGCATGAAACGTGCGTTTAGGCCTCTTCTGATGTTTTTGTGATGTTTTAACCTTGTTTCTTTGATTTCAACAGGATTGCATTAGTTTCTTAATAGAAGCTGTTGAACACACTTCTCCATGCCAGAAACGTGCGTTTCGGCCTCTTCTGATGTTTTTGTGATGTTTTCACTTTGTTTCTGTCATTTACACAGGTTTACATTAGTTTCTTAATAGAAGCTGTTAAACACACTTCTCCATGCTGGAAACGTGCGTTTCGGCCTCTTCTAGGCTTTTTGTGACGTTTCAAGGTTGTTACTGTCATTTCAACAGTTTTACACTAGTTTCTTAACAGTAGTTGCTATACACACATCTCCATGCTGGAAACGTGCGTTTCGGCCTCTTCTAGGCTTTTTGTGAAGTTTCAAGCTTGTTACTGTCATTTCAACAGTTTTGCACTAGTTTCTTAACAGTAGCTGCTATACACACATCTCCATGCTGGAAACTTGCATTTTGGCGTCTTCTAATCTTTTTGTGACGTTTCAAGCTTGTTACTGTCATTTCAACAGTTTTACACTAGTTTCTTAACAGTAGCTGCTATACACACACCTCCATGTTGGAAACGTGCGTTTCAGCCTCTTCTGGGCTTTTTGTGACGTTTCAAGCTTATTACTGTCATTTCAACAGTTTTGCACTAGCTTCTTAACAGTAGCTGCTATACACACATCTCCATGCTGGAAACGTGCGTTTCGGCCTCTTCTGGGCTTTTTATGACGTTTCAAGCTTGTTACTGTCATTTCAACAGTTTTGCATTAGTTTCTTAACAGTTGCTGCTATACACACACCTCCATGCTGGAAACGTGCATTTCCGCCTCTTCTAATCTTTTTGTGACGTTTCAAGGTTGTTACTGTAATTTCAACAGTTTTACACTAGTTTCTTAACAGTTGCTGCTATACACACACCTCCATGGTGGAAACGTGCGTTTCGGCCTCTTCTGGGCTTATTGTTATGTTTCAAGCTTATTACTGTCATTTCAACAGTTTTAAACTAGTTTCTTAACAGTAGCTGCTATACACACACCTCCATGGTGGAAATGTGCATTTCGGCCTCTTCTAAGCTTTTTGTGACGTTTCAAGCTTGTTACTGTCATTTCAACAGTTTTGCACTAGTTTCTTAATAGAAGCTGTTAAACACACTTCTCCATGCTAGAAACGTGCGTTTTGGCCTCTTCTGATGTTTTTGTGATGTTTTAACCTTGTTTCTGTCATTTCACCAGGATTACATTAGTTTCTTAATAGAAGCTGTTAAACACACATCTCCATGCTGGGAACGGGCGTTTCTGCCTCTTCTAAGCTTTTTGTGACGTTTCAAGCTTGTTACTGTCATTTCAACAGTTTTGCACTAGTTTCTTAATAGAACCTGTTAAACACACTTCTCCATGCTAGAAACGTGCATTTCGGCCTCTTCTGATGTTTTTGTGATGTTTTAACCTTGTTTCTGTCATTTCACCAGGATTACATTAGTTTCTTAATAGAAGCTGTTAAACACACATCTCCATGCTGGGAACATGCTTTTCGGCCTCTTCTAAGCTTTTTGTGACGTTTCAAGCTTGTTACTGTCATTTCAACAGTTTTGCCCTAGTTTCTTAATAGAAGCTGTTAAACAAACTTCTCCATGCTAGAAACGTGCGTTTCGGCCTCTTCTGATGTTTTTGTGGTGTTTTAACCTTGTTTCTGTCATTTCAAGAGGATTACATTAGTTTCTTAATAGAAGCTGTTAAACACACTTCTCCATGCTTAGAAACGTGTGTTTCGGCCTCTTCTGATGTTTTTGTGGTGTTTTAACCTTGTTTCTGTCATTTCAACAGGTTTACATTAGTTTCCTAATAGAAGCTGTTAAACACACTTCTCCATGCTAGAAACGTGTGTTTCGGCCTCTTCTGATGTTTTTGTGTTGTTTTAACCTTGTTTCTGTCATTTCAACAGGTTTACATTAGTTTCTTAATAGAAGCTGTTAAACACACACCTCCATGCTGGGAACAGGCGTTTCGGCCTCTTCTAAGCTTTTTGTGACGTTTCAAGCTTGTTACTGTCATTTCAACAGGTTTGCACTAGTTTCTTAATAGAAGCTGTTAAACACACTTCTCCATGCTAGAAACGTGTGTTTCGGCTTCTTCTGATGTTTTTGTGATGTTTTCACCTTGTTTCTGTGATTTCAACAGGATTGCATTAGTTTCTTAACAGTTGCTGCTATACACACACCTCCATGCTGGAAACGTGCATTTCCGCCTCTTCTAATCTTTTTGTGACGTTTCAAGCTTATTACTGTCATTTCAACAGTTTTAAACTAGTTTCTTAACAGTAGCTGCTATACACACATCTCCATGCTGGAAACGTGCGTTTCGGCCTCTTCTGGGCTTTTTAGGACGTTTCAAGCTTGTTACTGTCATTTCAACAGTTTTGCACTAGTTTCTTAACAGTTGCTGCAATACACACACCTTCATGCTGGAAACGTGCATTTCCGCCTCTTCTAATCTTTTTGTGACGTTTCAAGGTTGTTACTGTAATTTCAACAGTTTTACACTAGTTTCTTAACAGTTGCTGCTATACACACACCTCCATGGTGGAAACGTGCGTTTCGGCCTCTTCTGGGCTTATTGTTATGTTTCAAGCTTATTACTGTCATTTCAACAGTTTTAAACTAGTTTGTTAACAGTAGCTGCTATACACACACCTCCATGGTGGAAATGTGCATTTCGGCCTCTTCTAAGCTTTTTGTGACGTTTCAAGCTTGTTACTGTCATTTCAACAGTTTTGCACTAGTTTCTTAATAGAAGCTGTTAAACACACTTCTCCATGCTAGAAACGTGCGTTTCGGCCTCTTCTGATGTTTTGGGATGTTTTAACCTTGTTTCTGTCATTTCAACAGGATTACATTAGTTTCTTAATAGAAGCTGTTAAACACACATCTCCATGCTGGGAACAGGCGTTTCTGCCTCTTCTAAGCTTTTTGTGACGTTTTAACCTTGTTTCTGTCATTTCAACAGGATTACATTAGTTTCTTAATAGAAGCTGTTAAACACACATCTCCATGCTGGGAACGGGCGTTTCTGCCTCTTCTAAGCTTTTTGTGACGTTTTAACCTTGTTTCTGTCATTTCACCAGGATTACATTAGTTTCTTAATAGAACCTGTTAAACACACTTCTCCATGCTAGAAACGTGTGTTTCGGCCTCTTCTGATGTTTTTGTGATGTTTTCACTTTGTTTCTGTCATTTCAACAGGTTTACATTAGTTTCTTAATAGAAGCTGTTAAACACACATCTCTATGCATGAAACGTGCGTTTCGGCCTCTTCTAGGCTTTTTGTGAAGTTTCAAGCTTGTTACTGTCATTTCAACAGTTTTGCACTAGTTTCTTAACAGTAGCTGCTATACACACATCTCCATGCTGGAAACTTGCATTTTGGCGTCTTCTAATCTTTTTGTGACGTTTCAAGGTTGTCACTGTAATTTCAACAGTTTTACACTAGTTTCTTAACAGTTGCTGCTATACACACACCTTCATGGTGGAAACGTGCGTTTCGGCCTCTTCTGGGCTTATTGTTATGTTTCAAGCTTATTACTGTCATTTCAACAGTTTTAAACTAGTTTCTTAACAGTAGCTGCTATACACACACCTCCATGGTGGAAATGTGCATTTCGGCCTCTTCTAAGCTTTTTGTGACGTTTCAAGCTTGTTACTGTCATTTCAACAGTTTTGCACTAGTTTATTAATAGAAGCTGCTAAACACACTTCTCCATGCTAGAAACGTGCGTTTCGGCCTCTTCTGATGTTTTGGGATGTTTTAACCTTGTTTCTGTCATTTCAACAGGATTACATTAGTTTCTTAATAGAAGCTGTTAAACACACATCTCCATGCTGGGAACGGGCGTTTCTGCCTCTTCTAAGCTTTTTGTGACGTTTCAAGCTTGTTACTGTCATTTCAACAGTTTTGCCCTAGTTTCTTAATAGAAGCTGATAAACACACTTCTCCATGCTAGAAACGTGCGTTTCGGCCTCTTCTGATGTTTTTGTGGTGTTTTAACCTTGTTTCTGTCATTTCAAGAGGATTACATTAGTTTCTTAATAGAAGCTGTTAAACACACTTCTCCATGCTTAGAAACGTGTGTTTCGGCCTCTTCTGATGTTTTTGTGTTGTTTTAACCTTGTTTCTGTCATTTCAACAGGTTTACATTAGTTTCTTAATAGAAGCTGTTAAACACACACCTCAATGCTGGGAACAGGCGTTTCGGCCTCTTCTAAGCTTTTTGTGACGTTTCAAGCTTGTTACTGTGATTTCAACAGGATTGCATTAGTTTATTAATAGAATCTGTTAAACACACTTCTCCATGCTAGAAACGTGCGTTTCGGTCTCTTCTGATGTTTTCTTAATAGAAGCTGTTAAACACACTTCTCCATGCTAGAAACGTGCGTTTCGGCCTCTTCTAAGCTTTTTGTGACGTTTCAAGCTTGTTACTGTGATTTCAACAGGATTGCATTAGTTTATTAATAGAAGCTGTTAAACACACATCTCCATGCTGGGAACGGGCGTTTCTGCCTCTTCTAAGCTTTTTGTGACGATTTAACCTTGTTTCTGTCATTTCAACAGTTTTACACTAGTTTCTTAACAGTAGTTGCTATACACACATCTCCATGCTGGAAACGTGCGTTTCGGCCTCTTCTAGGCTTTTTGTGAAGTTTCAAGCTTGTTACTGTCATTTCAACAGTTTTGCACTAGTTTCTTAACAGTAGCTGCTATACACACATCTCCATGCTGGAAACTTGCATTTTGGCGTCTTCTAATCTTTTTGTGACGTTTCAAGGTTGTCACTGTAATTTCAACAGTTTTACACTAGTTTCTTAACAGTTGCTGCTATACACACACCTTCATGGTGGAAACGTGCGTTTCGGCCTCTTCTGGGCTTATTGTTATGTTTCAAGCTTATTACTGTCATTTCAACAGTTTTAAACTAGTTTCTTAACAGTAGCTGCTATACACACACCTCCATGGTGGAAATGTGCATTTCGGCCTCTTCTAAGCTTTTTGTGACGTTTCAAGCTTGTTACTGTCATTTCAACAGTTTTGCACTAGTTTATTAATAGAAGCTGCTAAACACACTTCTCCATGCTAGAAACGTGCGTTTCGGCCTCTTCTGATGTTTTGGGATGTTTTAACCTTGTTTCTGTCATTTCAACAGGATTACATTAGTTTCTTAATAGAAGCTGTTAAACACACATCTCCATGCTGGGAACGGGCGTTTCTGCCTCTTCTAAGCTTTTTGTGACGTTTCAAGCTTGTTACTGTCATTTCAACAGTTTTGCCCTAGTTTCTTAATAGAAGCTGATAAACACACTTCTCCATGCTAGAAACGTGCGTTTCGGCCTCTTCTGATGTTTTTGTGGTGTTTTAACCTTGTTTCTGTCATTTCAAGAGGATTACATTAGTTTCTTAATAGAAGCTGTTAAACACACTTCTCCATGCTTAGAAACGTGTGTTTCGGCCTCTTCTGATGTTTTTGTGTTGTTTTAACCTTGTTTCTGTCATTTCAACAGGTTTACATTAGTTTCTTAATAGAAGCTGTTAAACACACACCTCAATGCTGGGAACAGGCGTTTCGGCCTCTTCTAAGCTTTTTGTGACGTTTCAAGCTTGTTACTGTGATTTCAACAGGATTGCATTAGTTTATTAATAGAATCTGTTAAACACACTTCTCCATGCCAGAAACGTGCGTTTCGGTCTCTTCTGATGTTTTCTTAATAGAAGCTGTTAAACACACTTCTCCATGCTAGAAACGTGCGTTTCGGCCTCTTCTAAGCTTTTTGTGACGTTTCAAGCTTGTTACTGTGATTTCAACAGGATTGCATTAGTTTATTAATAGAAGCTGTTAAACACACTTCTCCATGCTAGAAGCGTGCGTTTCGGCCTCTTCTGATGTTTTTGTGATGTTTTCACTTTGTTTCTGTCATTTCAACAGGTTTACATTAGTTTCTTAATAGAAGCTGTTAAACACACATCTCTATGCATGAAACGTGCGTTTAGGCCTCTTCTGATGTTTTTGTGATGTTTTCACCTTGTTTCTGTGATTTCAACAGGATTGCATTAGTTTATTAATAGAAGCTGTTAAACACACTTCTCCATGCCAGAAACGTACGTTTCGGCCTCTTCTGATGTTTCTGTGATGTTTTCACCTTGTTTCTGTCATTTCAACAGGATTACATTAGTTTCTTAATAGAATCTGTTAAACACACTTCTCCATGCTAGAAACGTACGTTTCGGTCTCTTCTGATGTTTTCTTAATAGAAGCTGTTAAACACACTTCTCCATGCTAGAAACGTGCGTTTCGGCCTCTTCTAAGCTTTTTGTGACGTTTCAAGCTTGTTACTGTGATTTCAACAGGATTGCATTAGTTTATTAATAGAAGCTGTTAAACACACTTCTCCATGCTAGAAGCGTGCGTTTCGGCCTCTTCTGATGTTTTTGTGATGTTTTCACTTTGTTTCTGTCATTTCAACAGGTTTACATTAGTTTCTTAATATAAGCTGTTAAACACACATCTCTATGCATGAAACGTGCGTTTAGGCCTCTTCTGATGTTTTTTTGATGTTTTCACCTTGTTTCTGTGATTTCAACAGGATTGCATTAGTTTATTAATAGAAGCTGTTAAACACACTTCTCCATGCCAGAAACGTGCGTTTCGGCCTCTTCTGATGTTTCTGTGATGTTTTCACCTTGTTTCTGTCATTTCAACAGGATTACATTAGTTTCTTAATAGAAGCTGATAAACACACTTCTCCATGCCAGAAACGTGCGTTTCGGTCTCTTCTGATGTTTTTGTGATGTTTTAACCTTGTTTCTGTGATTTCAACAGGATTACATTAGTTTCTTAATAGAATCTGTTAAACACACTTCTCCATGCCAGAAACGTGCGTTTCGGTCTCTTCTGATGTTTTTGTGATGTTTTAACCTTGTTTCTGTCATTTCAACAGGATTACATTAGTGTCTTAATAGAAGCTGATAAACACACTTCTCCATGCCAGAAACGTGCGTTTTGGTCTCTTCTGATGTTTTTGTGATGTTTTAACCTTGTTTCTGTGATTTCAACAGGATTACATTAGTTTCTTAATAGAAGCTGATAAACACACTTCTCCATGCCAGAAACGTGCGTTTCGGTCTCTTCTGATGTTTTTTGTGATGTTTTCACCTTGTTTCTATCATTTAAACAGGATTACATTAGTTTCTTAATAGAACCTGATAAACACACTTCTCCATGCCAGAAACGTGCGTTTCGGCCTCTTCTGATGTTTTTGTGATGTTTTAACCTTGTTTCTGTGATTTCAACACGATTACATTAGTTTCTTAATAGAAGCTGTTAAACACACTTCTCCATGCCAGAAACGAGCGTTTCGGCCTCTTCTGATGTTTTTGTGATGTTTTAACCTTGTTTCTGTCATTTCAACAGGATTACATTAGTGTCTTAATAGAAGCTGATAAACACACTTCTCCATGCCAGAAACGTGAGTTTTGGTCTCTTCTGATGTTTTTGTGATGTTTTAACCTTGTTTCTGTCATTTCAACAGGATTACATTAGTTTCTTAATAGAAGCTGATAAACACACTTCTCCATGCCAGAAACGTGCGTTTCGGCCTCTTCTGATGTTTTCACCTTGTTTCTGTCATTTCAACAGGATTACATTAGTTTCTTAATAGAAGCTGTTAAACACACTTCTCCATGCCAGAAACGTGCGTTTCGGCCTCTTCTGATGTTTTTGTGATGTTTTAACCTTGTTTCTGTGATTTCAACACGATTACATTAGTTTCTTAATAGAAGCTGTTAAACACACTTCTCCATGCCAGAAACGAGCGTTTCGGCCTCTTCTGATGTTTTTGTGATGTTTTAACCTTGTTTCTGTCATTTCAACAGGATTACATTAGTGTCTTAATAGAAGCTGATAAACACACTTCTCCATGCCAGAAACGTGAGTTTTGGTCTCTTCTGATGTTTTTGTGATGTTTTAACCTTGTTTCTGTGATTTCAACAGGATTACATTAGTTTCTTAATAGAAGCTGATAAACACACTTCTCCATGCCAGAAACGTGCGTTTCGGCCTCTTCTGATGTTTTCACCTTGTTTCTGTCATTTCAACAGGATTACATTAGTTTCTTAATAGAACCTGATAAACACACTTCTCCATGCCAGAAACGTGCGTTTCGGCCTCTTCTGATGTTTTTGTGATGTTTTAACCTTGTTTCTGTCATTTCAACAGGTTTACATTAGTTTCTTAATAGAATCTGTTAAACACACTTCTCCATGCCAGAAACGTGCGTTTCGGTTTCTTCTGATGTTTTTGTGATGTTTTAACCGTGTTTCTGTGATTTCAAGAGGATTACATTAGTTTCTTAAAGAGAAGCTGTTAAAAAAACTTCTCCATGCCAGAAACGTGCGTTTCGGCCTCTTCTGATGTTTTTGTGATGTTTTCACTTTGTTTCTGTCATTTCAACAGGATTACATTAGTTTCTTAATAGAAGCTGATAAACACACTTCTCCATGCCAGAAACGTGCGTTTCGGCCTCTTCTGATGTTTTCACCTTGTTTCTGTCATTTCAACAGGATTACATTAGTTTCTTAATAGAAGCTGTTAAACACACTTCTCCATGCCAGAAACGTGCGTTTCGGCCTCTTCTGATGTTTTTGTGATGTTTTCACCTTGTTTCTGTCATTTCAACAGGATTACATTAGTTTCTTAACAGAAGCTGAAAAACACACTTCTCCATGCTAGAAACGTGCGTTTCGGCCTCTTCTGATGTTTTTGTGATGTTTTCACCTTGTTTCTGTCATTTCAACAGGATTACATTAGTTTCTTAATAGAAGCTGTTAAACACACTTCTCCATGCTAGAAATGTGCGTTTCGGCCTCTTCTAATGTTTTTGTGATGTTTTAACTTTGTTTCTGTCATTTCAAGAGGATTACATTAGTTTCTTAATAGAAGCTGTTAAACACACTTCTCCATGCTGGGAACAGTCGTTTCGGCCTCTTCTAAGCTTTTTGTGACGTTTCAAGCTTGTTACTGTCATTTCAACAGGTTTGCACTAGTTTCTTAATAGAATCTGTTAAACACACTTCTCCATGCCAGAAACGTGCGTTTCGGCCTCTTCAGATGTTTTTGTGATGTTTTAACCTTGTTTCTGTGATTTCAACAGGATTGCATTAGTTTCTTAATAGAAGCTGTTAAACACACTTCTCCATGCTAGAAACATGCGTTTCGGCCTCTTCTATGCTTTTTGTGACGTTTCAAGCTTGTCACTGTGATTT
Source organism: Etheostoma nigrum (assembly GCA_029931835.1). NCBI lineage: Eukaryota > Metazoa > Chordata > Actinopteri > Perciformes > Percidae > Etheostoma > Etheostoma nigrum. The sequence goes on along the minus strand of JAQOOF010000067.1, from coordinate 38,583 downwards.
CAACAGGATTGCATTAGTTTATTAATAGAAGCTGTTAAACACACTTCTCCATGCTAGAAGCGTGCGTTTCGGCCTCTTCTGATGTTTTTGTGATGTTTTCACTTTGTTTCTGTCATTTCAACAGGTTTACATTAGTTTCTTAATAGAAGCTGTTAAACACACTTCTCCATGCTAGAAACGTGCGTTTCGGCCTGTTCTGATGTTTTTGTGATGTTTTAACCTTGTTTCTGTGATTTCAACAGGATTACATTAGTTTCTTAATAGAAGCTGATAAACACACTTCTCCATGCCAGAAACGTGCGTTTCGGTCTCTTCTGATGTTTTTGTGATGTTTTCACCTTGTTTCTATCATTTAAACAGGATTACATTAGTTTCTTAATAGAACCTGATAAACACACTTCTCCATGCCAGAAACGTGCGTTTCGGCCTCTTCTGATGTTTTTGTGATGTTTTAACATTGTTTCTGTCATTTCAACAGGTTTACATTAGTTTCTTAATAGAATCTGTTAAACACACTTCTCCATGCCAGAAACGTGCGTTTCGGTTTCTTCTGATGTTTTTGTGATGTTTTAACCGTGTTTCTGTGATTTCAAGAGGATTACATTAGTTTCTTAAAGAGAAGCTGTTAAAAAAACTTCTCCATGCCAGAAACGTGCGTTTCGGCCTCTTCTGATGTTTTTGTGATGTTTTCACTTTGTTTCTGTCATTTCAACAGGATTACATTAGTTTCTTAATAGAAGCTGATAAAAACACTTCTCCATGCCAGAAACGTGCGTTTCGGCCTCTTCTGATGTTTTCACCTTGTTTCTGTCATTTCAACAGGATTACATTAGTTTCTTAATAGAAGCTGTTAAACACACTTCTCCATGCCAGAAACATGCGTTTCGGCCTCTTCTGATGTTTTTGTGAGGTTTTCACCTTGTTTCTGTCATTTCAACAGGATTACATTAGTTTCTTAATAGAAGCTGAAAAACACACTTCTCCATGCTAGAAACGTGCGTTTCGGCCTCTTCTGATGTTTTTGTGATGTTTTCACCTTGTTTCTGTCATTTCAACAGGATTACATTAGTTTCTTAATAGAAGCTGTTAAACACACTTCTCCATGCTAGAAATGTGCGTTTCGGCCTCTTCTAATGTTTTTGTGATGTTTTAACTTTGTTTCTGTCATTTCAAGAGGATTACATTAGTTTCTTAATAGAAGCTGTTAAACACACTTCTCCATGCTAGAAACATGCGTTTCGGCCTCTTCTAAGCTTTTTGTGACGTTTCAAGCTTGTTACTGTGATTTCAACAGGATTGCATTAGTTTATTAATAGAAGCTGTTAAACACACTTCTCCATGCTAGAAGCGTGCGTTTCGGCCTCTTCTGATGTTTTTGTGATGTTTTCACTTTGTTTCTGTCATTTCAACAGGTTTACATTAGTTTCTTAATAGAAGCTGTTAAACACACTTCTCCATGCTAGAAACGTGCGTTTCGGCCTGTTCTGATGTTTTTGTGATGTTTTCACCTTGTTTCTGTGATTTCAACAGAATTACATTAGTTTCTTAATAGAGGCTGTTAAACACACTTCTCCATGCCAGAAACGTGCGTTTCGGCCTCTTCTGATGTTTTTGTGATGTTTTAACCTTGTTTCTGTCATTTCAACAGGATTACATTAGTTTCTTAATAGAAGCTGTTAAACACACTTCTCCATGCCAGAAACTTGCGTTTCGGCCTCTTCTGATGTTTTTTTGGTGTTTTAACCTTGTTTCTGTCATTTCAACAGGATTACATTAGTTTCTTAATAGAAGCTGATAAACACACTTCTCCATGCCAGAAACGTGCGTTTCGGTCTCTTCTGATGTTTTTGTAATGTTTTAACCTTGTTTCTGTGATTTCAACAGGATTACATTAGTTTCTTAATAGAAGCTGTTAAACACACTTCTCCATGCTAGAAACGTGAGTTTCGGCCTCTTCTGATGTTTTTCTGATGTTTTCACTTTGTTTCTGTCATTTCAACAGGATTACATTAGTTTCTTAATAGAAGCTGTTAAACACACTTCTCCATGCTAGAAATGTGCGTTTCGTCCTCTTCTAATGTTTTTGTGTTGTTTTAACCTTGTTTCTTTCATTTCAAGAGGATTACATTAGTTTCTTAATAGAACCTGTTAAACACACTTCTCCATTCCAGAAACGTGCATTTCGGCCTCTTCTGATGTTTTTGTGATGTTTTCATCTTGTTTCTTTATTTCAACAGGATTGCATTAGTTTCTTAATAGAAGCTGATAAACACACTTCTCCATGCCAGAAACGTGCGTTTAGGCCTCTTCTGATGTTTTTGTGATGTTTTCACCTTGTTTCTATGATTTCAACAGGATTACATTAGTTTCTTAATAGAAGCTGTTAAACACACTTCTCCATGCTAGAAACGTGCGTTTCGGCCTCTTCTGATGTTTTTGTGATGTTTTCACTTTGTTTCTGTCATTTCAACAGGTTTACAATAGTTTCTTAACAGAAGCTGTTAAACACACATCTCTATGCATGAAACGTGCGTTTAGGCCTCTTCTGATGTTTTTGTGATGTTTTCACCTTGTTTCTGTGATTTCAACAGGATTGCATTAGTTTCCTAATAGAAGCTGTTAAACACACTTCTACATGCCAGAAAAGTGCGTTTTGGTCTCTTCTGATGTTTTTGTATTGTTTTAACCTTGTTTCTGTGATTTCAACAGGATTACATTAGTTTCTTAATAGAAGCTGTTAAACACACTTCTCCATGCCAGAAACGTGCGTTTCGGTTTCTTCTGATGTTTTTGTGATGTTTTAACCGTGTTTCTGTGATTTCAAGAGGATTACATTAGTTTCTTAATAGAAGCTGTTAAAAACACTTCTCCATGTCAGAAACGTGCGTTTCGGCCTCTTCTGATGTTTTTGTGATGTTTTCACTTTGTTTCTGTCATTTCAACAGGATTACATTAGTTTCTTAATAGAAGCTGATAAACACACTTCTCCATGCCAGAAACGTGCGTTTCGGCCTCTTCAGATGTTTTTGTGATGTTTTAACCTTGTTTCTGTGATTTCAACAGGATTACATTAGTTTCTTAATAGAAGCTCTTAAACACACTTCTCCATGCTAGAAACGTGCGTTTCGGCCTCTTCTAAGCTTTTTGTGACGTTTCAAGCTTGTTACTGTGATTTCAACAGGATTGCATTAGTTTATTAATAGAAGCTGTTAAACACACTTCTCCATGCTAGAAGCGTGCGTTTCGGCCTCTTCTGATGTTTTTGTGATGTTTTCACTTTGTTTCTGTCATTTCAACAGGTTTACATTAGTTTCTTAATAGAAGCTGATAAACACACTTCTCCATGCCAGAAACGTGCGTTTCGGCCTCTTCAGATGTTTTTGTGATGTTTTAACCTTGTTTCTGTGATTTCAACAGGATTACATTAGTTTCTTAATAGAAGCTGTTAAACACACTTCTCCATGCTAGAAACGTGCGTTTCGGCCTCTTCTAAGCTTTTTGTGACGTTTCAAGCTTGTTACTGTGATTTCAACAGGATTGCATTAGTTTATTAATAGAAGCTGTTAAACACACTTCTCCATGCTAGAAGCGTGCGTTTCGGCCTCTTCTGATGTTTTTGTGATGTTTTCACTTTGTTTCTGTCATTTCAACAGGTTTACATTAGTTTCTTAATAGAAGCTGTTAAACACACTTCTCCATGCTAGAAACGTGCGTTTCGGCCTCTTCTGATGTTTTTGTGTTGTTTTAACCTTGTTTCTTTCATTTCAAGAGGATTACATTAGTTTCTTAATAGAACCTGTTAAACACACTTCTCCATGCCAGAAACGTGCATTTCGGCCTCTTCTAAGCTTTTTGTGACGTTTCAAGCTTGTTTCTGTCATTTCAACAGGATTACATTAGTTTCTTAATAGAAGCTGAAAAACATACTTCTCCATGCTAGAAACGTGCGTTTAGGCCTCTTCTGATGTTTTTGTGATGTTTTTACCTTGTTTCTGTGATTTCAACAGGATTGCATTAGTTTCTTAATAGACGCTGTTAAACACACTTCTCCATGCCAGAAACTTGCGTTTCGGCCTCTTCTGATGTTTTTTTGGTGTTTTAACCTTGTTTCTGTCATTTCAACAGGATTACATTAGTTTCTTAATAGAAGCTGATAAACACACTTCTCCATGCCAGAAACGTGCGTTTCGGTCTCTTCTGATGTTTTTGTAATGTTTTAACCTTGTTTCTGTGATTTCAACAGGATTACATTAGTTTCTTAATAGAAGCTGTTAAACACACTTCTCCATGCTAGAAACGTGAGTTTCGGCCTCTTCTGATGTTTTTGTGATGTTTTCACTTTGTTTCTGTCATTTCAACAGGATTACATTAGTTTCTTAATAGAAGCTGTTAAACACACTTCTCCATGCTAGAAATGTGCGTTTCGTCCTCTTCTAATGTTTTTGTGTTGTTTTAACCTTGTTTCTTTCATTTCAAGAGGATTACATTAGTTTCTTAATAGAACCTGTTAAACACACTTCTCCATGCCAGAAACGTGCATTTCGGCCTCTTCTGATGTTTTTGTGATGTTTTCACCTTGTTTCTATGATTTCAACAGGATTACATTAGTTTCTTAATAGAAGCTGTTAAACACACTTCTCCATGCTAGAAACGTGCGTTTCGGCCTCTTCTGATGTTTTTGTGATGTTTTCACTTTGTTTCTGTCATTTCAACAGGTTTACATTAGTTTCTTAACAGAAGCTGTTAAACACACATCTCTATGCATGAAACGTGCGTTTAGGCCTCTTTTGATGTTTTTGTGATGTTTTAACCGTGTTTCTGTTATTTCAAGAGGATTACATTAGTTTCTTAATAGAAGCTGTTAAAAACACTTCTCCATGCCAGAAACGTGCGTTTCGGCCTCTTCTGATGTTTTTGTGATGTTTTCACTTTGTTTCTGTCATTTCAACAGGATTACATTAGTTTCTTAATAGAAGCTGATAAACACACTTCTCCATGCCAGAAACGTGCGTTTCGGCCTCTTCTGATGTTTTTGTGATGTTTTCACCTTGTTTCTGTCATTTCAACAGGATTACATTAGTTTCTTAATAGAAGCTGTTAAACACACTTCTCCATGCCAGAAACGTGCGTTTTGGCCTCTTCTGATGTTTTTGTGATGTTTTCACGTTGTTTCTGTCATTTCAACAGGATTACATTAGTTTCTTAATAGAAGCTGAAAAACACACTTCTCCATGCTAGAAACGTGCGTTTCGGCCTCTTCTGATGTTTTTGTGAGGTTTTCACCTTGTTTCTGTCATTTCAACAGGATTACATTAGTTTCTTAATAGAAGCTGTTAAACACACTTCTCCATGCTAGAAATGTGCGTTTCGGCCTCTTCTAATGTTTTTGTGATGTTTTAACCTTGTTTCTGTCATTTCAAGAGGATTACATTAGTTTCTTAATAGAAGCTGTTAAACACACTTCTCCATGCTGGGAACAGGCGTTTCGGCCTCTTCTAAGCTTTTTGTGACATTTCAAGCTTGTTACTGTCATTTCAACAGGTTTGCACTAGTTTCTTAATAGAATCTGTTAAACACACTTCTCCATGCCAGAAACGTGCGTTTCGGCCTCTTCTGATGTTTTTGTGATGTTTTCACTTTGTTTCTGTCATTTCAACAGGTTTACATTAGTTTCTTAATAGAGGCTGTTAAACACACTTCTCCATGCTAGAAACGTGCGTTTCGGCCTCTTCTGATGTTTTTGTGATGTTTTCACTTTGTTTCTGTCATTTCAACAGGTTTACATTAGTTTCTTAACAGAAGCTGTTAAACACACATCTCTATGCATGAAACGTGCGTTTAGGCCTCTTCTGATGTTTTTGTTATGTTTTAACCTTGTTTCTGTGATTTCAACAGGATTACATTAGTTTCTTAATAGAAGCTGTTAAACACACTTCTCCATGCTAGAAACGTGCGTTTCGGCCTCTTCTGATGTTTTTGTGATGTTTTCACCTTGTTTCTGTCATTTCAACAGAATTACATTAGTTTCTTAATAGAGGCTGTTAAACACACTTCTCCATGCTAGAAACGTGCGTTTCGGCCTCTTCTGATGTTTTTGTGATGTTTTCACCTTGTTTCTGTCATTTCAACAGAATTACATTAGTTTCTTAATAGAACCTGTTAAACACACTTCTCCATGCCAGAAACGTGCGTTTCGGCCTCTTCTGATGTTTTTGTGATGTTTTCACCTTGTTTCTGTCATTTCAACAGGATTACATTAGTTTCTTAATAGAAGCTGTTAAACACACTTCTCCATGCTAGAAACGTGCGTTTCGGCCTCTTCTGATGTTTTGGGATGTTTTAACCTTGTTTCTGTCATTTCAACAGGATTACATTAGTTTCTTAATAGAAGCTGTTAAACACACATCTCCATGCTGGGAACGGGCGTTTCTGCCTCTTCTAAGCTTTTTGTGACGTTTTAACCTTGTTTCTGTCATTTCAACAGGATTACATTAGTTTCTTAATAGAAGCTGTTAAACACACATCTCCATGCTGGGAACGGGCGTTTCTGCCTCTTCTAAGATTTTTGTGACGTTTTAACCTTGTTTCTGTCATTTCACCAGGATTACATTAGTTTCTTAATAGAACCTGTTAAACACACTTCTCCATGCTAGAAACGTGCGTTTCGGCCTCTTCTGATGTTTTTGTGATGTTTTCACTTTGTTTCTGTCATTTCAACAGGTTTACATTAGTTTCTTAATAGAAGCTGTTAAACACACATCTCTATGCATGAAACGTGCGTTTAGGCCTCTTCTGATGTTTTGTGATGTTTTCACCTTGTTTCTTTGATTTCAACAGGATTGCATTAGTTTCTTAATAGAAGCTGTTGAACACACTTCTCCATGCCAGAAACGTGCGTTTCGGCCTCTTCTGATGTTTTTGTGATGTTTTCACTTTGTTTCTGTCATTTCAACAGGTTTACATTAGTTTCTTAATAGAAGCTGTTAAACACACTTCTCCATGCTGGAAACGTGCGTTTCGGCCTCTTCTAGGCTTTTTGTGAAGTTTCAAGCTTGTTACTGTCATTTCAACAGTTTTGCACTAGTTTCTTAACAGTAGCTGCTATACACACATCTCCATGCTGGAAACTTGCATTTCGGCCTCTTCTAATCTTTTTGTGACGTTTCAAGTTTGTTACTGTAATTTCAACAGTTTTACACTAGTTTCTTAACAGTTGCTGCTTTACACACACCTCCATGGTGGAAACGTGCGTTTCGGCCTCTTCTGGGCTTATTGTTATGTTTCAAGCTTATTACTGTCATTTCAACAGTTTTAAACTAGTTTCTTAACAGTAGCTGCTATACACATACCTCCATGGTGGAAATGTGCATTTCGGCCTCTTCTAAGCTTATTGTGACGTTTCAAGCTTGTTACTGTCATTTCAACAGTTTTGCACTAGTTTCTTAATAGAAGCTGTTAAACACACTTCTCCATGCTAGAAACGTGCGTTTCGGCCTCTTCTGATGTTTTGGGATGTTCTAACCTTGTTTCTGTCATTTCAACAGTTTTGCACTAGTTTCTTAATAGAAGCTGTTAAACACACTTCTCCATGCTAGAAACGTGCGTTTCGGCCTCTTCTAAGCTTTTTGTGATGTTTTAACCTTGTTTCTGTCATTTCACCAGGATTACATTAGTTTCTTAATAGAAGCTGTTAAACACACATCTCCATGTTGGGAACATGCTTTTCGGCCTCTTCTAAGCTTTTTGTGACGTTTCAAGCTTGTTACTGTCATTTCAACAGTTTTGCCCTAGTTTCTTAATAGAAGCTGTTAAACACACTTCTCCATGCTAGAAACGTGCGTTTCGGCCTCTTCTGATGTTTTTGTGGTGTTTTAACCTTGTTTCTGTCATTTCAAGAGGATTACATTAGTTTCTTAATAGAAGCTGTTAAACACACTTCTCCATGCTTAGAAACGTGTGTTTCGGCCTCTTCTGATGTTTTTGTGGTGTTTTAACCTTGTTTCTATCATTTCAACAGGTTTACATTAGTTTCTTAATAGAAGCTGTTAAACACACTTCTCCATGCTAGAAACGTGTGTTTCGGCCTCTTCTGATGTTTTTGTGTTGTTATAACCTTATTTCTATCATTTCAACAGGTTTACATTAGTTTCTTAATAGAAGCTGTTAAACACACACCTCCATGCTGGGAACAGGCGTTTCGGCCTCTTCTAAGCTTTTTGTGACGTTTCAAGCTTGTTACTGTCATTTCAACAGGTTTGCACTAGTTTCTTAATAGAAGGTGTTAAACACACTACTCCATGCTAGAAACGTGTGTTTCGGCTTCTTCTGATGTTTTTGTGATGTTTTCACCTTGTTTCTGTGATTTCAACAGGATTGCATTAGTTTATTAATAGAAGCTGTTAAACACACTTCTCCATGCCAGAAACGTGCGTTTCGGCCTCTTCTGATGTTTTTGTGATGTTTTAACCTTGTTTCTGTGATTTCAACAGGATTACATTAGTTTCTTAATAGAAGCTGTTAAACACACTTCTCCATGCTAGAAACGTGCGTTTCGGCCTCTTCTGATGTTTTTGTGATGTTTTCACTTTTTTTCTGTCATTTCAACAGGATTACATTAGTTTCTTAATAGAAGCTGTTAAACACACTTCTCCATGCCAGAAACGTGCATTTCGGCCTCTTCTGATGTTTTTGTGATGTTTTCATCTTGTTTCTTTATTTCAACAGGATTGCATTAGTTTCTTAATAGAAGCTGATAAACACACTTCTCCATGCCAGAAACGTGCGTTTAGGCCTCTTCTGATGTTTTTGTGATGTTTTCACCTTGTTTCTATGATTTCAACAGGATTACATTAGTTTCTTAATAGAAGCTGTTAAACACACTTCTCCATGCTAGAAACGTGCGTTTCGGCCTCTTCTGATGTTTTTGTGATGTTTTCACTTTGTTTCTGTGATTTCAAGAGGATTACATTAGTTTCTTAATAGAAGCTGTTAAAAACACTTCTCCATGCCAGAACCGTGCGTTTCGGCCTCTTCTGATGTTTTTGTGATGTTTTCACTTTGTTTCTGTCATTTCAACAGGATTACATTAGTTTCTTAATAGAAGCTGATAAACACACTTCTCCATGCCAGAAACGTGCGTTTCGGCCTCTTCTGATGTTTTTGTGATGTTTTCACCTTGTTTCTGTCATTTCAACAGGATTACATTAGTTTCTTAATAGAAGCTGTTAAACACACTTCTCCATGCCAGAAACGTGCGTTTCGGCCTCTTCTGATGTTTTTGTGATGTTTTCACGTTGTTTCTGTCATTTCAACAGGATTACATTAGTTTCTTAATAGAAGCTGAAAAACACACTTCTCCATGCTAGAAACGTGCGTTTCGGCCTCTTCTGATGTTTTTGTGATGTTTTCACCTTGTTTCTGTCATTTCAACAGGATTACATTAGTTTCTTAATAGAAGCTGTTAAACACACTTCTCCATGCTAGAAATGTGCGTTTCGGCCTCTTCTAATGTTTTTGTGATGTTTTAACCTTGTTTCTGTCATTTCAAGAGGATTACATTAGTTTCTTAATAGAAGCTGTTAAACACACTTCTCCATGCTGGGAACAGGCGTTTCGGCCTCTTCTAAGCTTTTTGTGACGTTTCAAGCTTGTTACTGTCATTTCAACAGGTTTGCACTAGTTTCTTAATAGAAGGTGTTAAACACACTTCTCCATGCTAGAAACGTGTGTTTCGGCTTCTTCTGATGTTTTTGTGATGTTTTCACCTTGTTTCTGTGATTTCAACAGGATTGCATTAGTTTATTAATAGAAGCTGTTAAACACACTTCTCCATGCCAGAAACGTGCGTTTCGGCCTCTTCTGATGTTTTTGTGATGTTTTAACCTTGTTTCTGTGATTTCAACAGGATTACATTAGTTTCTTAATAGAAGCTGTTAAACACACTTCTCCATGCTAGAAACGTGCGTTTCGGCCTCTTCTGATGTTTTTGTGATGTTTTCACTTTTTTTCTGTCATTTCAACAGGATTACATTAGTTTCTTAATAGAAGCTGTTAAACACACTTCTCCATGCTAGAAATGTGCGTTTCGTCCTCTTCTAATGTTTTTGTGTTGTTTTAACCTTGTTTCTTTCATTTCAAGAGGATTACATTAGTTTCTTAATAGAAGCTGTTAAACACACTTCTCCATGCCAGAAACGTGCGTTTCGGCCTCTTCTGATGTTTTCACCTTGTTTCTGTCATTTCAACAGGATTACATTAGTTTCTTAATAGAAGCTGTTAAACACACTTCTCCATGCCAGAAACATGCGTTTCGGCCTCTTCTGATGTTTTTGTGATGCTTTCACCTTGTTTCTGTCATTTCAACAGGATTACATTAGTTTCTTAATAGAAGCTGAAAAACACACTTCTCCATGCTAGAAACGTGCGTTTCGGCCTCTTCTGATGTTTTTGTGATGTTTTCACCTTGTTTCTGTCATTTCAACAGGATTACATTAGTTTCTTAATAGAAGCTGTTAAACACACTTCTCCATGCTAGAAATGTGCGTTTCGGCCTCTTCTAATGTTTTTGTGATGTTTTAACTTTGTTTCTGTCATTTCAAGAGGATTACATTAGTTTCTTAATAGAAGCTGTTAAACACACTTCTCCATGCTGGGAACAGGCGTTTCGGCCTCTTCTAAGCTTTTTGTGACGTTTCAAGCTTGTTACTGTCATTTCAACAGGTTTGCACTAGTTTCTTAATAGAATCTGTTAAACACACTTCTCCATGCCAGAAACGTGCGTTTCTGGCATCTTCAGATGTTTTTGTGATGTTTTAACCTTGTTTCTGTGATTTCAACAGGATTACATTAGTTTCTTAATAGAAGCTGTTAAACACACTTCTCCATGCTAGAAACATGCGTTTCGGCCTCTTCTAAGCTTTTTGTGACGTTTCAAGCTTGTTACTGTGATTTCAACAGGATTGCATTAGTTTATTAATAGAAGCTGTTAAACACACTTCTCCATGCTAGAAGCGTGCGTTTCGGCCTCTTCTGATGTTTTTGTGATGTTTTCACTTTGTTTCTGTCATTTCAACAGGTTTACATTAGTTTCTTAATAGAAGCTGTTAAACACACTTCTCCATGCTAGAAACGTGCGTTTCGGCCTGTTCTGATGTTTTTGTGATGTTTTCACCTTGTTTCTGTGATTTCAACAGAATTACATTAGTTTCTTAATAGAGGCTGTTAAACACACTTCTCCATGCCAGAAACGTGCGTTTCGGCCTCTTCTGATGTTTTTGTGATGTTTTAACCTTGTTTCTGTCATTTCAACAGGATTACATTAGTTTCTTAATAGAAGCTGTTAAACACACTTCTCCATGCCAGAAACGTGCGTTTCGGCCTCTACTGATGTTTTTGTGATGTTTTCACCTTGTTTCTGTCATTTCAACAGGATTACATTAGTTTCTTAATAGAAGTTGAAAAACATACTTCTCCATGCTAGAAACGTGCGTTTAGGCCTCTTCTGATGTTTTTGTGATGTTTTTACCTTGTTTCTGTGATTTCAACAGGATTGCATTAGTTTCTTAATAGACGCTGTTAAACACACTTCTCCATGCCAGAAACTTGCGTTTCGGCCTCTTCTGATGTTTTTTTGGTGTTTTAACCTTGTTTCTGTCATTTCAACAGGATTACATTAGTTTCTTAATAGAAGCTGATAAACACACTTCTCCATGCCAGAAACGTGCGTTTCGGTCTCTTTTGATGTTTTTGTAATGTTTTAACCTTGTTTCTGTGATTTCAACAGGATTACATTAGTTTCTTAATAGAAGCTGTTAAACACACTTCTCCATGCTAGAAACGTGAGTTTCGGCCTCTTCTGATGTTTTTCTGATGTTTTCACTTTGTTTCTGTCATTTCAACAGGATTACATTAGTTTCTTAATAGAAGCTGTTAAACACACTTCTCCATGCTAGAAATGTGCGTTTCGTCCTCTTCTAATGTTTTTGTGTTGTTTTAACCTTGTTTCTTTCATTTCAAGAGGATTACATTAGTTTCTTAATAGAACCTGTTAAACACACTTCTCCATGCCAGAAACGTGCATTTCGGCCTCTTCTGATGTTTTTGTGATGTTTTCATCTTGTTTCTTTATTTCAACAGGATTGCATTAGTTTCTTAATAGAAGCTGATAAACACACTTCTCCATGCCAGAAACGTGCGTTTAGGCCTCTTCTGATGTTTTTGTGATGTTTTCACCTTGTTTCTATGATTTCAACAGGTTTACATTAGTTTCTTAACAGAAGCTGTTAAACACACATCTCTATGCATGAAACGTGCGTTTAGGCCTCTTCTGATGTTTTTGTGATGTTTTCACCTTGTTTCTGTGATTTCAACAGGATTGCATTAGTTTCCTAATAGAAGCTGTTAAACACACTTCTACATGCCAGAAAAGTGCGTTTTGGTCTCTTCTGATGTTTTTGTATTGTTTTAACCTTGTTTCTGTGATTTCAACAGGATTACATTAGTTTCTTAATAGAAGCTGTTAAAAACACTTCTCCATGTCAGAAACGTGCGTTTCGGCCTCTTCTGATGTTTTTGTGATGTTTTAACCGTGTTTCTGTGATTTCAAGAGGATTACATTAGTTTCTTAATAGAAGCTGTTAAAAACACTTCTCCATGTCAGAAACGTGCGTTTCGGCCTCTTCTGATGTTTTTGTGATGTTTTCACTTTGTTTCTGTCATTTCAACAGGATTACATTAGTTTCTTAATAGAAGCTGATAAACACACTTCTCCATGCCAGAAACGTGCGTTTCGGCCTCTTCAGATGTTTTTGTGATGTTTTAACCTTGTTTCTGTGATTTCAACAGGATTACATTAGTTTCTTAATAGAAGCTGTTAAACACACTTCTCCATGCTAGAAACGTGCGTTTCGGCCTCTTCTAAGCTTTTTGTGACGTTTCAAGCTTGTTACTGTGATTTCAACAGGATTGCATTAGTTTATTAATAGAAGCTGTTAAACACACTTCTCCATGCTAGAAGCGTGCGTTTCGGCCTCTTCTGATGTTTTTGTGATGTTTTCACTTTGTTTCTGTCATTTCAACAGGTTTACATTAGTTTCTTAATAGAAGCTGATAAACACACTTCTCCATGCCAGAAACGTGCGTTTCGGCCTCTTCAGATGTTTTTGTGATGTTTTAACCTTGTTTCTGTGATTTCAACAGGATTACATTAGTTTCTTAATAGAAGCTGTTAAACACACTTCTCCATGCTAGAAACGTGCGTTTCGGCCTCTTCTAAGCTTTTTGTGACGTTTCAAGCTTGTTACTGTGATTTCAACAGGATTGCATTAGTTTATTAATAGAAGCTGTTAAACACACTTCTCCATGCTAGAAATGTGCGTTTCGTCCTCTTCTAATGTTTTTGTGTTGTTTTAACCTTGTTTCTTTCATTTCAAGAGGATTACATTAGTTTCTTAATAGAACCTGTTAAACACACTTCTCCATGCCAGAAACGTGCATTTCGGCCTCTTCTGATGTTTTTGTGATGTTTTAACCTTGTTTCTGTGATTTCAACAGGATTACATTAGTTTCTTAATAGAAGCTGTTAAACACACTTCTCCATGCTAGAAACGTGCGTTTCGGCCTCTTCTAAGCTTTTTGTGACGTTTCAAGCTTGTTACTGTGATTTCAACAGGATTGCATTAGTTTATTAATAGAAGCTGTTAAACACACTTCTCCATGCTAGAAGCGTGCGTTTCGGCCTCTTCTGATGTTTTTGTGATGTTTTCACTTTGTTTCTGTCATTTCAACAGGTTTACATTAGTTTCTTAATAGAAGCTGTTAAACACACTTCTCCATGCTAGAAACGTGCGTTTCGGCCTCTTCTGATGTTTTTGTGTTGTTTTAACCTTGTTTCTTTCATTTCAAGAGGATTACATTAGTTTCTTAATAGAACCTGTTAAACACACTTCTCCATGCCAGAAACGTGCATTTCGGCCTCTTCTAAGCTTTTTGTGACGTTTCAAGCTTGTTTCTGTCATTTCAACAGGATTACATTAGTTTCTTAATAGAAGCTGAAAAACATACTTCTCCATGCTAGAAACGTGCGTTTAGGCCTCTTCTGATGTTTTTGTGATGTTTTTACCTTGTTTCTGTGATTTCAACAGGATTGCATTAGTTTCTTAATAGACGCTGTTAAACACACTTCTCCATGCCAGAAACTTGCGTGTCGGCCTCTTCTGATGTTTTTTTGGTGTTTTAACCTTGTTTCTGTCATTTCAACAGGATTACATTAGTTTCTTAATAGAAGCTGATAAACACACTTCTCCATGCCAGAAACGTGCGTTTCGGTCTCTTCTGATGTTTTTGTAATGTTTTAACCTTGTTTCTGTGATTTCAACAGGATTACATTAGTTTCTTAATAGAAGCTGTTAAACACACTTCTCCATGCTAGAAACGTGAGTTTCGGCCTCTTCTGATGTTTTTGTGATGTTTTCACTTTGTTTCTGTCATTTCAACAGGATTACATTAGTTTCTTAATAGAAGCTGTTAAACACACTTCTCCATGCTAGAAATGTGCGTTTCGTCCTCTTCTAATGTTTTTGTGTTGTTTTAACCTTGTTTCTTTCATTTCAAGAGGATTACATTAGTTTCTTAATAGAACCTGTTAAACACACTTCTCCATGCCAGAAACGTGCATTTCGGCCTCTTCTGATGTTTTTGTGATGTTTTCATCTTGTTTCTTTATTTCAACAGGATTGCATTAGTTTCTTAATAGAAGCTGATAAACACAATTCTCCATGCCAGAAACGTGCGTTTAGGCCTCTTCTGATGTTTTTGTGATGTTTTCACCTTGTTTCTATGATTTCAACAGGATTACATTAGTTTCTTAATAGAAGCTGTTAAACACACTTCTCCATGCTAGAAACGTGCGTTTCGGCCTCTTCTGATGTTTTTGCGATGTTTTCACTTTGTTTCTGTCATTTCAACAGGTTTACATTAGTTTCTTAACAGAAGCTGTTAAACACACATCTCTATGCATGAAACGTGCGTTTAGGCCTCTTTTGATGTTTTTGTGATGTTTTAACCGTGTTTCTGTGATTTCAAGAGGATTACATTAGTTTCTTAATAGAAGCTGTTAAAAACACTTCTCCATGCCAGAAACGTGCGTTTCGGCCTCTTCTGATGTTTTTGTGATGTTTTCACTTTGTTTCTGTCATTTCAACAGGATTACATTAGTTTCTTAATAGAAGCTGATAAACACACTTCTCCATGCCAGAAACGTAAGTTTCGGCCTCTTCTGATGTTTTTGTGATGTTTTCACCTTGTTTCTGTCATTTCAACAGGATTACATTAGTTTCTTAATAGAAGCTGTTAAACACACTTCTCCATGCCAGAAACGTGCGTTTTGGCCTCTTCTGATGTTTTTGTGATGTTTTCACGTTGTTTCTGTCATTTCAACAGGATTACATTAGTTTCTTAATAGAAGCTGAAAAACACACTTCTCCATGCTAGAAACGTGCGTTTCGGCCTCTTCTGATGTTTTTGTGATGTTTTCACCTTGTTTCTGTCATTTCAACAGGATTACATTAGTTTCTTAATAGAAGCTGTTAAACACACTTCTCCATGCTAGAAATGTGCGTTTCGGCCTCTTCAGATGTTTTTGTGATGTTTTAACCTTGTTTCTGTGATTTCAACAGGATTACATTAGTTTCTTAATAGAAGCTGTTAAACACACTTCTCCATGCTAGAAACGTGCGTTTCGGCCTCTTCTGATGTTTTTGTGATGTTTTCACTTTGTTTCTGTCATTTCAACAGGTTTACATTAGTTTCTTAATAGAGGCTGTTAAACACACTTCTCCATGCTAGAAACGTGCGTTTCGGCCTCTTCTGATGTTTTTGTGATGTTTTCACTTTGTTTCTGTCATTTCAACAGGTTTACATTAGTTTCTTAACAGAAGCTGTTAAACACACATCTCTATGCATGAAACGTGCGTTTAGGCCTCTTCTGATGTTTTTGTTATGTTTTAACCTTGTTTCTGTGATTTCAACAGGATTACATTAGTTTCTTAATAGAAGCTGTTAAACACACTTCTCCATGCTAGAAACGTGCGTTTCGGCCTCTTCTGATGTTTTTGTGATGTTTTCACCTTGTTTCTGTCATTTCAACAGAATTACATTAGTTTCTTAATAGAGGCTGTTAAACACACTTCTCCATGCTAGAAACGTGCGTTTCGGCCTCTTCTGATGTTTTTGTGATGTTTTCACCTTGTTTCTGTCATTTCAACAGAATTACATTAGTTTCTTAATAGAACCTGTTAAACACACTTCTCCATGCCAGAAACGTGCGTTTCGGCCTCTTCTGATGTTTTTGTGATGTTTTCACCTTGTTTCTGTCATTTCAACAGGATTACATTAGTTTCTTAATAGAAGCTGTTAAACACACTTCTCCATGCTAGAAACGTGCGTTTCGGCCTCTTCTGATGTTTTGGGATGTTTTAACCTTGTTTCTGTCATTTCAACAGGATTACATTAGTTTCTTAATAGAAGCTGTTAAACACACATCTCCATGCTGGGAACGGGCGTTTCTGCCTCTTCTAAGCTTTTTGTGACGTTTTAACCTTGTTTCTGTCATTTCAACAGGATTACATTAGTTTCTTAATAGAAGCTGTTAAACACACATCTCCATGCTGGGAACGGGCGTTTCTGCCTCTTCTAAGATTTTTGTGACGTTTTAACCTTGTTTCTGTCATTTCACCAGGATTACATTAGTTTCTTAATAGAACCTGTTAAACACACTTCTCCATGCTAGAAACGTGCGTTTCGGCCTCTTCTGATGTTTTTGTGATGTTTTCACTTTGTTTCTGTCATTTCAACAGGTTTACATTAGTTTCTTAATAGAAGCTGATAAACACACTTCTCCATGCCAGAAACGTGCGTTTCGGCCTCTTCAGATGTTTTTGTGATGTTTTAACCTTGTTTCTGTGATTTCAACAGGATTACATTAGTTTCTTAATAGAAGCTGTTAAACACACTTCTCCATGCTAGAAACGTGCGTTTCGGCCTCTTCTAAGCTTTTTGTGACGTTTCAAGCTTGTTACTGTGATTTCAACAGGATTGCATTAGTTTATTAATAGAAGCTGTTAAACACACTTCTCCATGCTAGAAATGTGCGTTTCGTCCTCTTCTAATGTTTTTGTGTTGTTTTAACCTTGTTTCTTTCATTTCAAGAGGATTACATTAGTTTCTTAATAGAACCTGTTAAACACACTTCTCCATGCCAGAAACGTGCATTTCGGCCTCTTCTGATGTTTTTGTGATGTTTTAACCTTGTTTCTGTGATTTCAACAGGATTACATTAGTTTCTTAATAGAAGCTGTTAAACACACTTCTCCATGCTAGAAACGTGCGTTTCGGCCTCTTCTAAGCTTTTTGTGACGTTTCAAGCTTGTTACTGTGATTTCAACAGGATTGCATTAGTTTATTAATAGAAGCTGTTAAACACACTTCTCCATGCTAGAAGCGTGCGTTTCGGCCTCTTCTGATGTTTTTGTGATGTTTTCACTTTGTTTCTGTCATTTCAACAGGTTTACATTAGTTTCTTAATAGAAGCTGTTAAACACACTTCTCCATGCTAGAAACGTGCGTTTCGGCCTCTTCTGATGTTTTTGTGTTGTTTTAACCTTGTTTCTTTCATTTCAAGAGGATTACATTAGTTTCTTAATAGAACCTGTTAAACACACTTCTCCATGCCAGAAACGTGCATTTCGGCCTCTTCTAAGCTTTTTGTGACGTTTCAAGCTTGTTTCTGTCATTTCAACAGGATTACATTAGTTTCTTAATAGAAGCTGAAAAACATACTTCTCCATGCTAGAAACGTGCGTTTAGGCCTCTTCTGATGTTTTTGTGATGTTTTTACCTTGTTTCTGTGATTTCAACAGGATTGCATTAGTTTCTTAATAGACGCTGTTAAACACACTTCTCCATGCCAGAAACTTGCGTGTCGGCCTCTTCTGATGTTTTTTTGGTGTTTTAACCTTGTTTCTGTCATTTCAACAGGATTACATTAGTTTCTTAATAGAAGCTGATAAACACACTTCTCCATGCCAGAAACGTGCGTTTCGGTCTCTTCTGATGTTTTTGTAATGTTTTAACCTTGTTTCTGTGATTTCAACAGGATTACATTAGTTTCTTAATAGAAGCTGTTAAACACACTTCTCCATGCTAGAAACGTGAGTTTCGGCCTCTTCTGATGTTTTTGTGATGTTTTCACTTTGTTTCTGTCATTTCAACAGGATTACATTAGTTTCTTAATAGAAGCTGTTAAACACACTTCTCCATGCTAGAAATGTGCGTTTCGTCCTCTTCTAATGTTTTTGTGTTGTTTTAACCTTGTTTCTTTCATTTCAAGAGGATTACATTAGTTTCTTAATAGAACCTGTTAAACACACTTCTCCATGCCAGAAACGTGCATTTCGGCCTCTTCTGATGTTTTTGTGATGTTTTCATCTTGTTTCTTTATTTCAACAGGATTGCATTAGTTTCTTAATAGAAGCTGATAAACACAATTCTCCATGCCAGAAACGTGCGTTTAGGCCTCTTCTGATGTTTTTGTGATGTTTTCACCTTGTTTCTATGATTTCAACAGGATTACATTAGTTTCTTAATAGAAGCTGTTAAACACACTTCTCCATGCTAGAAACGTGCGTTTCGGCCTCTTCTGATGTTTTTGCGATGTTTTCACTTTGTTTCTGTCATTTCAACAGGTTTACATTAGTTTCTTAACAGAAGCTGTTAAACACACATCTCTATGCATGAAACGTGCGTTTAGGCCTCTTTTGATGTTTTTGTGATGTTTTAACCGTGTTTCTGTGATTTCAAGAGGATTACATTAGTTTCTTAATAGAAGCTGTTAAAAACACTTCTCCATGCCAGAAACGTGCGTTTCGGCCTCTTCTGATGTTTTTGTGATGTTTTCACTTTGTTTCTGTCATTTCAACAGGATTACATTAGTTTCTTAATAGAAGCTGATAAACACACTTCTCCATGCCAGAAACGTGCGTTTCGGCCTCTTCTGATGTTTTTGTGATGTTTTCACCTTGTTTCTGTCATTTCAACAGGATTACATTAGTTTCTTAATAGAAGCTGTTAAACACACTTCTCCATGCCAGAAACGTGCGTTTTGGCCTCTTCTGATGTTTTTGTGATGTTTTCACGTTGTTTCTGTCATTTCAACAGGATTACATTAGTTTCTTAATAGAAGCTGAAAAACACACTTCTCCATGCTAGAAACGTGCGTTTCGGCCTCTTCTGATGTTTTTGTGATGTTTTCACCTTGTTTCTGTCATTTCAACAGGATTACATTAGTTTCTTAATAGAAGCTGTTAAACACACTTCTCCATGCTAGAAATGTGCGTTTCGGCCTCTTCAGATGTTTTTGTGATGTTTTAACCTTGTTTCTGTGATTTCAACAGGATTACATTAGTTTCTTAATAGAAGCTGTTAAACACACTTATCCATGCTAGAAACGTGCGTTTCGGCCTCTTCTGATGTTTTTGTGATGTTTTCACTTTGTTTCTGTCATTTCAACAGGTTTACATTAGTTTCTTAATAGAGGCTGTTAAACACACTTCTCCATGCTAGAAACGTGCGTTTCGGCCTCTTCTGATGTTTTTGTGATGTTTTCACTTTGTTTCTGTCATTTCAACAGGTTTACATTAGTTTCTTAACAGAAGCTGTTAAACACACATCTCTATGCATGAAACGTGCGTTTAGGCCTCTTCTAAGCTTTTTGTGACGTTTTAACCTTGTTTCTGTCATTTCAACAGGATTACATTAGTTTCTTAATAGAAGCTGTTAAACACACATCTCCATGCTGGGAACGGGCGTTTCTGCCTCTTCTAAGATTTTTGTGACGTTTTAACCTTGTTTCTGTCATTTCACCAGGATTACATTAGTTTCTTAATAGAACCTGTTAAACACACTTCTCCATGCTAGAAACGTGCGTTTCGGCCTCTTCTGATGTTTTTGTGATGTTTTCACTTTGTTTCTGTCATTTCAACAGGTTTACATTAGTTTCTTAATAGAAGCTGTTAAACACACATCTCTATGCATGAAACGTGCGTTTAGGCCTCTTCTGATGTTTTTGTGATGTTTTCACCTTGTTTCTTTGATTTCAACAGGATTGCATTAGTTTCTTAATAGAAGCTGTTGAACACACTTCTCCATGCCAGAAACGTGCGTTTCGGCCTCTTCTGATGTTTTTGTGATGTTTTCACTTTGTTTCTGTCATTTCAACAGGTTTACATTAGTTTCTTAATAGAAGCTGTTAAACACACATCTCCATGTTGGGAACATGCTTTTCGGCCTCTTCTAAGCTTTTTGTGACGTTTCAAGCTTGTTACTGTCATTTCAACAGTTTTGCCCTAGTTTCTTAATAGAAGCTGTTAAACACACTTCTCCATGCTAGAAACGTGCGTTTCGGCCTCTTCTGATGTTTTTGTGGTGTTTTAACCTTGTTTCTGTCATTTCAAGAGGATTACATTAGTTTCTTAATAGAAGCTGTTAAACACACTTCTCCATGCTTAGAAACGTGTGTTTCGGCCTCTTCTGATGTTTTTGTGGTGTTTTAACCTTGTTTCTGTCATTTCAACAGGTTTACATTAGTTTCTTAATAGAAGCTGTTAAACACACTTCTCCATGCTAGAAACGTGTGTTTCGGCCTCTTCTGATGTTTTTGTGTTGTTTTAACCTTATTTCTATCATTTCAACAGGTTTACATTAGTTTCTTAATAGAAGCTGTTAAACACACACCTCCATGCTGGGAACAGGCGTTTCGGCCTCTTCTAAGCTTTTTGTGACGTTTCAAGCTTGTTTCTGTGATTTCAACAGGATTACATTAGTTTCTTAATAGAAGCTGTTAAACACACTTCTCCATGCTAGAAACGTGCGTTTCGGCCTCTTCTGATGTTTTTGTGATGTTTTCACTTTTTTTCTGTCATTTCAACAGGATTACATTAGTTTCTTAATAGAAGCTGTTAAACACACTTCTCCATGCCAGAAACGTGCATTTCGGCCTCTTCTGATGTTTTTGTGATGTTTTCATCTTGTTTCTTTATTTCAACAGGATTGCATTAGTTTCTTAATAGAAGCTGATAAACACACTTCTCCATGCCAGAAACGTGCGTTTAGGCCTCTTCGGATGTTTTTGTGATGTTTTCACCTTGTTTCTATGATTTCAACAGGATTACATTAGTTTCTTAATAGAAGCTGTTAAACACACTTCTCCATGCTAGAAACGTGCGTTTCGGCCTCTTCTGATGTTTTTGTGATGTTTTCACTTTGATTCTGTGATTTCAAGAGGATTACATTAGTTTCTTAATAGAAGCTGTTAAAAACACTTCTCCATGCCAGAACCGTGCGTTTCGGCCTCTTCTGATGTTTTTGTGATGTTTTCACTTTGTTTCTGTCATTTCAACAGGATTACATTAGTTTCTTAATAGAAGATGATAAACACACTTCTCCATGCCAGAAACGTGCGTTTCGGCCTCTTCTGATGTTTTTGTGATGTTTTCACCTTGTTTCTGTCATTTCAACAGGATTACATTAGTTTCTTAATAGAAGCTGTTAAACACACTTCTCCATGCCAGAAACGTGCGTTTCGGCCTCTTCTGATGTTTTTGTGATGTTTTCACGTTGTTTCTGTCATTTCAACAGGATTACATTAGTTTCTTAATAGAAGCTGAAAAACACACTTCTCCATGCTAGAAACGTGCGTTTCGGCCTCTTCTGATGTTTTTGTGATGTTTTCACCTTGTTTCTGTCATTTCAACAGGATTACATTAGTTTCTTAATAGAAGCTGTTAAACACACTTCTCCATGCTAGAAATGTGCGTTTCGGCCTCTTCTAATGTTTTTGTGATGTTTTAACCTTGTTTCTGTCATTTCAAGAGGATTACATTAGTTTCTTAATAGAAGCTGTTAAACACACTTCTCCATGCTGGGAACAGGCGTTTCGGCCTCTTCTAAGCTTTTTGTGACGTTTCAAGCTTGTTACTGTCATTTCAACAGGTTTGCACTAGTTTCTTAATAGAAGGTGTTAAACACACTTCTCCATGCTAGAAACGTGTGTTTCGGCTTCTTCTGATGTTTTTGTGATGTTTTCACCTTGTTTCTGTGATTTCAACAGGATTGCATTAGTTTATTAATAGAAGCTGTTAAACACACTTCTCCATGCCAGAAACGTGCGTTTCGGCCTCTTCTGATGTTTTTGTGATGTTTTAACCTTGTTTCTGTGATTTCAACAGGATTACATTAGTTTCTTAATAGAAGCTGTTAAACACACTTCTCCATGCTAGAAACGTGCGTTTCGGCCTCTTCTGATGTTTTTGTGATGTTTTCACTTTTTTTCTGTCATTTCAACAGGATTACATTAGTTTCTTAATAGAAGCTGTTAAACACACTTCTCCATGCTAGAAATGTGCGTTTCGTCCTCTTCTGATGTTTTTGTGATGTTTTCACCTTGTTTCTGTCATTTCAAGAGGATTACATTAGTTTCTTAATAGAAGTTGTTAAACACACTTCTCCATGCTAGAAATGTGCGTTTCAAGCCTCTTCTAATGTTTTTGTGATGTTTTAACCTTGTTTCTGTCATTTCAAGAGGATTACATTAGTTTCTTAATAGAAGCTGTTAAACACACTTCTCCATGCCAGAAACGTGCGTTTCGGCCTCTTCTGATGTTTTTGTGATGTTTTCACTTTGTTTCTGTCATTTAATCAGGTTTACATTAGTTTCTTAATAGAAGCTGTTAAACACACATCTCTATGCATGAAACGTGCGTTTCGGCCTCTTCTGATGTTTTTGTGATGTTTTCACTTTGTTTCTGTCATTTAATCAGGTTTACATTAGTTTCTTAAAAGAAGCTGTTAAACACACATCTCTATGCATGAAACGTGCGTTTCGGCCTCTTCTGATGTTTTTGTGATGTTTTCACTTTGTTTCTGTCATTTAATCAGGTTTACATTAGTTTCTTAATAGAAGCTGTTAAACACACATGCTGGGAACAGGCGTTTCGGCCTCTTCTAAGCTTTTTGTGACGTTTCAAGCTTGTTACTGTCATTTCAACAGTTTTGCACTAGCTTCTTAACAGTAGCTGCTATACACACATCTCCATGCTGGAAACGTGCGTTTCGGCCTCTTCTGGGCTTATTGTTATGTTTCAAGCTTATTACTGTCATTTCAACAGTTTTAAACTAGTTTCTTAACAGTAGCTGCTATACACACCCCTCCATGGTGGAAATGTGCATTTCGGCCTCTTCTAAGCTTTTTGTGACGTTTCAAGCTTGTTACTGTCATTTCAACAGTTTTGCACTAGTTTATTAATAGAAGCTGCTAAACACACTTCTCCATGCTAGAAACGTGCGTTTCGGCCTCTTCTGATGTTTTGGGATGTTTTAACCTTGTATCTGTCATTTCAACAGGATTACATTAGTTTCTTAATAGAAGCTGTTAAACACACATCTCCATGCTGGGAACGGGCGTTTCTGCCTCTTCTAAGCTTTTTGTGACGTTTCAAGCTTGTTACTGTCATTTCAACAGTTTTGACCTAGTTTCTTAATAGAAGCTGATAAACACACTTCTCCATGCTAGAAACGTGCGTTTCGGCCTCTTCTGATGTTTTTGTGGTGTTTTAACCTTGTTTCTGTCATTTCAAGAGGATTACATTAGTTTCTTAATAGAAGCTGTTAAACACACTTCTCCATGCTTAGAAACGTGTGTTTCGGCCTCTTCTGATGTTTTTGTGTTGTTTTAACCTTGTTTCTGTGATTTCAACAGGATTGCATTAGTTTCTTAATAGAAGCTGTTAAACACACACCTCAATGCTGGGAACAGGCGTTTCGGCCTCTTCTAAGCTTTTTGTGACGTTTCAAGCTTGTTACTGTGATTTCAACAGGATTGCATTAGTTTCTTAATAGAAGCTGTTAAACACACATCTCTATGCTAGAAGCGTGCGTTTCGGCCTCTTCTGATGTTTTTGTGATGTTTTCACCTTGTTTCTGTGATTTCAACAGGATTGCATTAGTTTATTAATAGAAGCTGTTAAACACACTTCTCCATGCCAGAAACGTGCGTTTCGGTCTCTTCTGATGTTTTTGTGATGTTTTAACCTTGTTTCTGTGATTTCAACAGGATTACATTAGTTTCTTAATAGAATCTGTTAAACACACTTCTCCATGCCAGAAACGTGCGTTTCGGTCTCTTCTGATGTTTTCTTAATAGAAGCTGTTAAACACACTTCTCCATGCTAGAAACGTGCGTTTCGGCCTCTTCTAAGCTTTTTGTGACGTTTCAAGCTTGTTACTGTGATTTCAACAGGATTGCATTAGTTTATTAATAGAAGCTGTTAAACACACTTCTCCATGCCAGAAACGTGCGTTTCGGTCTCTTCTGATGTTTTTGTGATGTTTTAACCTTGTTTCTGTGATTTCAACAGGATTACATTAGTTTCTTAATAGAAGCTGTTAAACACACTTCTCCATGCCAGAAACGAGCGTTTCGGCCTCTTCTGATGTTTTTGTGATGTTTTAACCTTGTTTCTGTCATTTCAACAGGATTACATTAGTGTCTTAATAGAAGCTGATAAACACACTTCTCCATGCCAGAAACGTGCGTTTTGGTCTCTTCTGATGTTTTTGTGATGTTTTAACCTTGTTTCTGTGATTTCAACAGGATTACATTAGTTTCTTAATAGAAGCTGATAAACACACTTCTCCATGCCAGAAACGTGCGTTTCGGTCTCTTCTGATGTTTTTTGTGATGTTTTCACCTTGTTTCTATCATTTAAACAGGATTACATTAGTTTCTTAATAGAACCTGATAAACACACTTCTCCATGCCAGAAACGTGCGTTTCGGCCTCTTCTGATGTTTTTGTGATGTTTTAACCTTGTTTCTGTGATTTCAACAGGATTACATTAGTTTCTTAATAGAAGCTGTTAAACACACTTCTCCATGCCAGAAACGAGCGTTTCGGCCTCTTCTGATGTTTTTGTGATGTTTTAACCTTGTTTCTGTCATTTCAACAGGATTACATTAGTGTCTTAATAGAAGCTGATAAACACACTTCTCCATGCCAGAATCGTGAGTTTTGGTCTCTTCTGATGTTTTTGTGATGTTTTAACCTTGTTTCTGTGATTTCAACAGGATTACATTAGTTTCTTAATAGAAGCTGATAAACACACTTCTCCATGCCAGAAACGTGAGTTTTGGTCTCTTCTGATGTTTTTGTGATGTTTTAAACTTGTTTCTGTCATTTCAACAGGATTACATTAGTTTCTTAATAGAATCTGTTAAACACACTTCTCCATGCCAGAAACGTGCGTTTCGACCTCTTCTGATGTTTTTGTGATGTTTTCACTTTGTTTCTGTCATTTCAACAGGATTACATTAGTTTCTTAATAGAAGCTGATAAACACACTTCTCCATGCCAGAAACGTGCGTTTCGGTTTCTTCTGATGTTTTTGTGATGTTTTAACCGTGTTTCTGTGATTTCAAGAGGATTACATTAGTTTCTTAATAGAAGCTGTTAAAAACACTTCTCCATGCCAGAAACGTGCGTTTCGACCTCTTCTGATGTTTTTGTGATGTTTTCACTTTGTTTCTGTCATTTCAACAGGATTACATTAGTTTCTTAATAGAAGCTGATAAACACACTTCTCCATGCCAGAAACGTGCGTTTCGGCCTCTTCTGATTTTTTGTGATGTTTTCACCTTGTTTCTGTCATTTCAACAGGATTACATTAGTTTCTTAATAGAAGCTGTTAAACACACTTCTCCATGCCAGAAACGTGCGTTTCGGCCTCTTCTGATGTTTTTGTGATGTTTTCACCTTGTTTCTGTCATTTCAACAGGATTACATTAGTTTCTTAATAGAAGCTGAAAAACACACTTCTCCATGCTAGAAACGTGCGTTTCGGCCTCTTCTGATGTTTTTGTGATGTTTTCACCTTGTTTCTGTCATTTCAACAGGATTACATTAGTTTCTTAATAGAAGCTGTTAAACACACTTCTCCATGCTAGAAATGTGCGTTTCGGCCTCTTCTAATGTTTTTGTGGTGTTTTAACCTTGTTTCTGTCATTTCAAGAGGATTACATTAGTTTCTTAATAGAAGCTGTTAAACACACTTCTCCATGCTGGGAACAGGCGTTTCGGCCTCTTCTAAGCTTTTTGTGACGTTTCAAGCTTGTTACTGTGATTTCAACAGGATTGCATTAGTTTATTAATAGAAGCTGTTAAACACACTTCTCCATGCTAGAAGCGTGCGTTTCGGCCTCTTCTGATGTTTTTGTGATGTTTTCACTTTGTTTCTGTCATTTCAACAGGTTTACATTAGTTTCTTAATAGAAGCTGTTAAACACACTTCTCCATGCTAGAAACGTGCGTTTCGGCCTGTTTTGATGTTTTTGTGATGTTTTCACCTTGTTTCTGTGATTTCAACAGAATTACATTAGTTTCTTAATAGAGGCTGTTAAACACACTTCTCCATGCCAGAAACGTGCGTTTCGGCCTCTTCTGATGTTTTTGTGATGTTTTAACCTTGTTTCTGTCATTTCAACAGGATTACATTAGTTTCTTAATAGAAGCTGTTAAACACACTTCTCCATGCCAGAAACGTGCGTTTCGGCCTCTACTGATGTTTTTGTGATGTTTTCACCTTGTTTCTGTCATTTCAACAGGATTACATTAGTTTCTTAATAGAAGCTGAAAAACATACTTCTCCATGCTAGAATCGTGCGTTTAGGCCTCTTCTGATGTTTTTGTGATGTTTTTACCTTGTTTCTGTGATTTCAACAGGATTGCATTAGTTTCTTAATAGACGCTGTTAAACACACATCTCTATGCATGAAACGTGCGTTTAGGCCTCTTCTGATGTTTTTGTGATGTTTTCACCTTGTTTCTGTCATTTCAAGAGGATTACATTAGTTTCTTAATAGAAGCTGTTAAACACACATCTCCATGCTGGGAACAGGCGTTTCGGCCTCTTCTAAGCTTTTTGTGACGTTTCAAGCTTGTTACTGTCATTTCAACAGTTTTGCACTAGCTTCTTAACAGTAGCTGCTATACACACATCTCCATGCTGGAAACGTGCGTTTCGGCCTCTTCTGGGCTTTTTAGGACGTTTCAAGCTTGTTACTGTCATTTCAACAGTTTTGCACTAGTTTCTTAACAGTTGCTGCTATACACACACCTCCATGCTGGAAACGTGCATTTCCGCCTCTTCTAATCTTTTTGTGACGTTTCAAGGTTGTTACTGTAATTTCAACAGTTTTACACTAGTTTCTTAACAGTTGCTGCTATACACACACCTCCATGGTGGAAACGTGTGTTTCGGCCTCTTCTGGGCTTATTGTTATGTTTCAAGCTTATTACTGTCATTTCAACAGTTTTAAACTAGTTTGTTAACAGTAGCTGCTATACACACACCTCCATGGTGGAAATGTGCATTTCGGCCTCTTCTAAGCTTTTTGTGACGTTTCAAGCTTGTTACTGTCATTTCAACAGTTTTGCACTAGTTTCTTAATAGAAGCTGTTAAACACACTTCTCCATGCTAGAAACGTGCGTTTCGGCCTCTTCTGATGTTTTGGGATGTTTTAACCTTGTTTCTGTCATTTCAACAGGATTACATTAGTTTCTTAATAGAAGCTGTTAAACACACATCTCCATGCTGGGAACGGGCGTTTCTGCCTCTTCTAAGCTTTTTGTGACGTTTTAACCTTGTTTCTGTCATTTCAACAGGATTACATTAGTTTCTTAATAGAAGCTGTTAAACACACATCTCCATGCTGGGAACGGGCGTTTCTGCCTCTTCTAAGCTTTTTGTGACGTTTTAACCTTGTTTCTGTCATTTCACCAGGATTACATTAGTTTCTTAATAGAACCTGTTAAACACACTTCTCCATGCTAGAAACGTGCGTTTCGGCCTCTTCTGATGTTTTTGTGATGTTTTCACTTTGTTTCTGTCATTTCAACAGGTTTACATTAGTTTCTTAATAGAAGCTGTTAAACACACATCTCTATGCATGAAACGTGCGTTTCGGCCTCTTCTAGGCTTTTTGTGAAGTTTCAAGCTTGTTACTGTCATTTCAACAGTTTTGCACTAGTTTCTTAACAGTAGCTGCTATACACATACCTCCATGGTGGAAACGTGCGTTTCGGCCTCTTCTGGGCTTACTGTTATGTTTCAAGCTTATTACTGTCATTTCAACAGTTTTAAACTAGTTTCTTAACAGTAGCTGCTATACACATACCTCCATGGTGGAAATGTGCATTTCGGCCTCTTCTAAGCTTATTGTGACGTTTCAAGCTTGTTACTCTCATTTCAACAGTTTTGCACTAGTTTCTTAATAAAAGCTGTTAAACACACTTCTCCATGCTAGAAACGTGCGTTTCGGCCTCTTCTGATGTTTTTGTGGTGTTTTAACCTTGTTTCTGTCATTTCAAGAGGATTACATTAGTTTCTTAATAGAAGCTGTTAAACACACTTCTCCATGCTTAGAAACGTGTGTTTCGGCCTCTTCTGATGTTTTTGTGGTGTTTTAACCTTGTTTCTGTCATTTCAACAGGTTTACATTAGTTTCTTAATAGAAGCTGTTAAACACACTTCTCCATGCTAGAAACGTGTGTTTCGGCCTCTTCTGATGTTTTTGTGTTGTTTTAACCTTATTTCTATCATTTCAACAGTTTTACACTAGTTTCTTAACAGTAGTTGCTATACACACATCTCCATGCTGGAAACGTGCGTTTCGGCCTCTTCTAGGCTTTTTGTGAAGTTTCAAGCTTGTTACTGTCATTTCAACAGTTTTGCACTAGTTTCTTAACAGTATTTGCTATACACACATCTCCATGCTGGAAACTTGCATTTTGGCGTCTTCTAATCTTTTTGTGACGTTTCAAGGTTGTCACTGTAATTTCAACAGTTTTACACTAGTTTCTTAACAGTTGCTGCTATACACACACCTTCATGGTGGAAACGTGCGTTTCGGCCTCTTCTGGGCTTATTGTTATGTTTCAAGCTTATTACTGTCATTTCAACAGTTTTAAACTAGTTTCTTAACAGTAGCTGCTATACACACACCTCTATGGTGGAAATGTGCATTTCGGCCTCTTCTAAGCTTTTTGTGACGTTTCAAGCTTGTTACTGTCATTTCAACAGTTTTGCACTAGTTTATTAATAGAAGCTGCTAAACACACTTCTCCATGCTAGAAACGTGCGTTTCGGCCTCTTCTGATGTTTTGGGATGTTTTAACCTTGTTTCTGTCATTTCAACAGGATTACATTAGTTTCTTAATAGAAGCTGTTAAACACACATCTCTATGCATGAAACGTGCGTTTAGGCCTCTTCTGATGTTTTTGTGATGTTTTCACCTTGTTTCTGTGATTTCAACAGGATTGCATTAGTTTATTAATAGAAGCTGTTAAACACACTTCTCCATGCCAGAAACGTGCGTTTCGGCCTCTTCTGATGTTTCTGTGATGTTTTCACCTTGTTTCTGTCATTTCAACAGGATTACATTAGTTTCTTAATAGAAGCTGATAAACACACTTCTCCATGCCAGAAACGTGCGTTTCGGTCTCTTCTGATGTTTTTGTGATGTTTTAACCTTGTTTCTGTGATTTCAACAGGATTACATTAGTTTCTTAATAGAATCTGTTAAACACACTTCTCCATGCCAGAAACGTGCGTTTCGGTCTCTTCTGATGTTTTCTTAATAGAAGCTGTTAAACACACTTCTCCATGCTAGAAACGTGCGTTTCGGCCTCTTCTAAGCTTTTTGTGACGTTTCAAGCTTGTTACTGTGATTTCAACAGGATTGCATTAGTTTATTAATAGAAGCTGTTAAACACACTTCTCCATGCTAGAAGCGTGCGTTTCGGCCTCTTCTGATGTTTTTGTGATGTTTTCACTTTGTTTCTGTCATTTCAACAGGTTTACATTAGTTTCTTAATAGAAGCTGTTAAACACACATCTCTATGCATGAAACGTGCGTTTAGGCCTCTTCTGATGTTTTTTTGATGTTTTCACCTTGTTTCTGTGATTTCAACAGGATTGCATTAGTTTATTAATAGAAGCTGTTAAACACACTTCTCCATGCCAGAAACGTGCGTTTCGGCCTCTTCTGATGTTTCTGTGATGTTTTCACCTTGTTTCTGTCATTTTAACAGGATTACATTAGTGTCTTAATAGAAGCTGATAAACACACTTCTCCATGCCAGAAACGTGCGTTTTGGTCTCTTCTGATGTTTTTGTGATGTTTTAACCTTGTTTCTGTGATTTCAACAGGATTACATTAGTTTCTTAATAGAAGCTGACAAACACACTTCTCCATGCCAGAAACGTGCGTTTCGGTCTCTTCTGATGTTTTTGTGATGTTTTAACCTTGTTTCTGTCATTTCAACAGGATTACATTAGTGTCTTAATAGAAGCTGATAAACACACTTCTCCATGCCAGAAACGTGAGTTTTGGTCTCTTCTGATGTTTTTGTGATGTTTTAACCTTGTTTCTGTGATTTCAACAGGATTACATTAGTTTCTTAATAGAAGCTGATAAACACACTTCTCCATGCCAGAAACGTGCGTTTCGGTCTCTTCTGATGTTTTTGTGATGTTTTCACCTTGTTTCTATCATTTAAACAGGATTACATTAGTTTCTTAATAGAACCTGATAAACACACTTCTCCATGCCAGAAACGTGCGTTTCGGCCTCTTCTGATGTTTTTGTGATGTTTTAACCTTGTTTCTGTCATTTCAACAGGTTTACATTAGTTTCTTAATAGAATCTGTTAAACACACTTCTCCATGCCAGAAACGTGCGTTTCGGTTTCTTCTGATGTTTTTGTGATGTTTTAACCGTGTTTCTGTGATTTCAAGAGGATTACATTAGTTTCTTAATAGAAGCTGTTAAAAACACTTCTCCATGCCAGAAACGTGCGTTTCGGCCTCTTCTGATGTTTTTGTGATGTTTTCACTTTGTTTCTGTCATTTCAACAGGATTACATTAGTTTCTTAATAGAAGCTGATAAACACACTTCTCCATGCCAGAAACGTGCGTTTCGGCCTCTTCTGATGTTTTTGTGATGTTTTCACCTTGTTTCTGTCATTTCAACAGGATTACATTAGTTTCTTAATAGAAGCTGTTAAACACACTTCTCCATGCCAGAAACGTGCGTTTCGGCCTCTTCTGATGTTTTTGTGATGTTTTCACCTTGTTTCTGTCATTTCAACAGGATTACATTAGTTTCTTAATAGAAGCTGAAAAACACACTTCTCCATGCTAGAAACGTGCGTTTCGGCCTCTTCTGATGTTTTTGTGATGTTTTCACCTTGTTTCTGTCATTTCAACAGGATTACATTAGTTTCTTAATAGAAGCTGTTAAACACACTTCTCCATGCTAGAAACGTGCGTTTCGGCCTCTTCAGATGTTTTTGTGATGTTTTAACTTTGTTTCTGTGATTTCAACAGGATTACATTAGTTTCTTAATAGAAGCTGTTAAACACACTTCTCCATGCTAGAAACGTGCGTTTCGGCCTCTTCTAAGCTTTTTGTGACGTTTCAAGCTTGTTACTGTGATTTCAACAGGATTGCATTAGTTTATTAATAGAAGCTGTTAAACACACTTCTCCATGCTAGAAGCGTGCGTTTCGGCCTCTTCTGATGTTTTTGTGATGTTTTCACTTTGTTTCTGTCATTTCAACAGGTTTACATTAGTTTCTTAATAGAAGCTGTTAAACACACTTCTCCATGCTAGAAACGTGCGTTTCGGCCTGTTCTGATGTTTTTGTGATGTTTTCACCTTGTTTCTGTGATTTCAACAGAATTACATTAGTTTCTTAATAGAGGCTGTTAAACACACTTCTCTATGCCAGAAACGTGCGTTTCGGCCTCTTCTGATGTTTTTGTGATGTTTTAACCTTGTTTCTGTCATTTCAACAGGATTACATTAGTTTCTAAAGAGAAGCTGTTAAACACACTTCTCCATGCCAGAAACGTGCGTTTCGGCCTCTACTGATATTTTTGTGATGTTTTCACCTTGTTTCTGTCATTTCAACAGGATTACATTAGTTTCTTAATAGAAGCTGAAAAACATACTTCTCCATGCTAGAAACGTGCGTTTAGGCCTCTTCTGATGTTTTTGTGATGTTTTTACCTTGTTTCTGTGATTTCAACAGGATTGCATTAGTTTCTTAATAGACGCTGTTAAACACACTTCTCCATGCCAGAAACTTGCGTTTCGGCCTCTTCTGATGTTTTTTTGGTGTTTTAACCTTGTTTCTGTCATTTCAACAGGATTACATTAGTTTCTTAATAGAAGCTGATAAACACACTTCTCCATGCCAGAAACGTGCGTTTCGGTCTCTTCTGATGTTTTTGTAATGTTTTAACCTTGTTTCTGTGATTTTAACAGGATTACATTAGTTTCTTAATAGAAGCTGTTAAACACACTTCTCCATGCTAGAAACGTGAGTTTCGGCCTCTTCTGATGTTTTTGTGATGTTTTCACTTTGTTTCTGTCATTTCAACAGGATTACATTAGTTTCTTAATAGAAGCTGTTAAACACACATCTCCATGCTGGGAACGGGCGTTTCTGCCTCTTCTGATGTTTTTGTGATGTTTTCACCTTGTTTCTGTCATTTCAACAGGATTACATTAGTTTCTTAATAGAAGCTGATAAACACACTTCTCCATGCCAGAAACGTGCGTTTCGGTCTCTTCTGATGTTTTTGTGATGTTTTAACCTTGTTTCTGTGATTTCAACAGGATTACATTAGTTTCTTAATAGAATCTGTTAAACACACTTCTCCATGCCAGAAACTTGCGTTTCGGCCTCTTCTGATGTTTTTTTGGTGTTTTAACCTTGTTTCTGTCATTTCAACAGGATTACATTAGTTTCTTAATAGAAGCTGATAAACACACTTCTCCATGCCAGAAACGTGCGTTTCGGTCTCTTCTGATGTTTTTGTAATGTTTTAACCTTGTTTCTGTGATTTTAACAGGATTACATTAGTTTCTTAATAGAAGCTGTTAAACACACTTCTCCATGCTAGAAACGTGAGTTTCGGCCTCTTCTGATGTTTTTGTGATGTTTTCACTTTGTTTCTGTCATTTCAACAGGATTACATTAGTTTCTTGATAGAAGCTGTTAAACACACATCTCCATGCTGGGAACGGGCGTTTCTGCCTCTTCTGATGTTTTTGTGATGTTTTCACCTTGTTTCTGTCATTTCAACAGGATTACATTAGTTTCTTAATAGAAGCTGATAAACACACTTCTCCATGCCAGAAACGTGCGTTTCGGTCTCTTCTGATGTTTTTGTGATGTTTTAACCTTGTTTCTGTGATTTCAACAGGATTACATTAGTTTCTTAATAGAATCTGTTAAACACACTTCTCCATGCCAGAAACGTGCGTTTCGGTCTCTTCTGATGTTTTAGTAATGTTTTAACCTTGTTTCTGTGATTTCAACAGGATTACATTAGTTTCTTAATAGAAGCTGTTAAACACACTTCTCCATGCCAGAAACGTGCGTTTCCGCCTCTTCTGATGTTTTTGTGATGTTTTAACCTTGTTTCTGTCATTTCAACAGGATTACATTAGTTTCTTAATAGAAGCTGTTAAACACACTTCTCCATGCCAGAAACGAGCGTTTCGGCCTCTTCTGATGTTTTTGTGATGTTTTAACCTTGTTTCTGTCATTTCAACAGGATTACATTAGTGTCTTAATAGAAGCTGTTAAACACACTTCTCCATGCCAGAAACGAGCGTTTCGGCCTCTTCTGATGTTTTTGTGATGTTTTAACCTTGTTTCTGTCATTTCAACAGGATTACATTAGTGTCTTAATAGAAGCTGATAAACACACTTCTCCATGCCAGAAACGTGCGTTTTGGTCTCTTCTGATGTTTTTGTGATGTTTTAACCTTGTTTCTGTGATTTCAACAGGATTACATTAGTTTCTTAATAGAAGCTGATAAACACACTTCTCCATGCCAGAAACGTGCGTTTCGGTCTCTTCTGATGTTTTTGTGATGTTTTAACCTTGTTTCTGTCATTTCAACAGGATTACATTAGTGTCTTAATAGAAGCTGATAAACACACTTCTCCATGCCAGAAACGTGCGTTTTGGTCTCTTCTGATGTTTTTGTGATGTTTTAACCTTGTTTCTGTGATTTCAACAGGATTACATTAGTTTCTTAATAGAAGCTGATAAACACACTTCTCCATGCCAGAAACGTGCGTTTCGGTCTCTTCTGATGTTTTTGTGATGTTTTCACCTTGTTTCTATCATTTAAACAGGATTACATTAGTTTCTTAATAGAACCTGATAAACACACTTCTCCATGCCAGAAACGTGCGTTTCGGCCTCTTCTGATGTTTTTGTGATGTTTTAACCTTGTTTCTGTCATTTCAACAGGTTTACATTAGTTTCTTAATAGAATCTGTTAAACACACTTCTCCATGCCAGAAACGTGCGTTTCGGTTTCTTCTGATGTTTTTGTGATGTTTTAACCGTGTTTCTGTGATTTCAAGAGGATTACATTAGTTTCTTAATAGAAGCTGTTAAACACACTTCTCCATGCCAGAAACGTGCGTTTCGGCCTCTTCTGATGTTTTTGTGATGTTTTAACCTTGTTTCTGTCATTTCAACAGGATTACATTAGTGTCTTAATAGAAGCTGTTAAACACACTTCTCCATGCCAGAAACGAGCGTTTCGGCCTCTTCTGATGTTTTTGTGATGTTTTAACCTTGTTTCTGTCATTTCAACAGGATTACATTAGTGTCTTAATAGAAGCTGATAAACACACTTCTCCATGCCAGAAACGTGCGTTTTGGTCTCTTCTGATGTTTTTGTGATGTTTTAACCTTGTTTCTGTGATTTCAACAGGATTACATTAGTTTCTTAATAGAAGCTGATAAACACACTTCTCCATGCCAGAAACGTGCGTTTCGGTCTCTTCTGATGTTTTTGTGATGTTTTCACCTTGTTTCTATCATTTAAACAGGATTAAATTAG
This sequence comes from Etheostoma nigrum, assembly GCA_029931835.1. Lineage (NCBI taxonomy): Eukaryota > Metazoa > Chordata > Actinopteri > Perciformes > Percidae > Etheostoma > Etheostoma nigrum. Next base: position 3,536 of record JAQOOF010000067.1, on the reverse strand, counting down.
TTTCTTAATAGAACCTGATAAACACACTTCTCCATGCCAGAAACGTGCGTTTCGGCCTCTTCTGATGTTTTTGTGATGTTTTAACCTTGTTTCTGTCATTTCAACAGGTTTACATTAGTTTCTTAATAGAATCTGTTAAACACACTTCTCCATGCCAGAAACGTGCGTTTCGGTTTCTTCTGATGTTTTTGTGATGTTTTAACCGTGTTTCTGTGATTTCAAGAGGATTACATTAGTTTCTTAATAGAAGCTGTTAAAAACACTTCTCCATGCCAGAAACGTGCGTTTCGGCCTCTTCTGATGTTTTTGTGATGTTTTCACCTTGTTTCTGTCATTTCAACAGGATTACATTAGTTTCTTAATAGAAGCTGAAAAACACACTTCTCCATGCTAGAAACGTGCGTTTCGGCCTCTTCTGATGTTTTTGTGATGTTTTCACCTTGTTTCTGTCATTTCAACAGGATTACATTAGTTTCTTAAAGCTGCAGTAGGTAGTTTTGAGGAAACGTGGACTTAGCCTAAAAATTTGAACAAGCACACCTTACAGGCTCCTCCCCCTTGCTCTCTGCTGCGCTACAGCCCCCCCCCCCCTCCACAGCTCCTCGAGCCTGCCGTGAACGCGCAGGCTAGTAAGCAGGGCCACCGATGCTTTCCACACAATACAGGGGCTTTATTCTGAGGAGGGTTTAGCTGTTGTGTGCTGTGCTTTTAAAACTTTATGTAAAAAAATTGCTTATTTAAAATATTTCTATTAAAAGTTTTGGAAATATTTTTCAATAAAAAAGAGATTAAAAATGTTTATGTAATCGCTCATTTGTGAGAACAAAAGCAGCACTTTACACAGTACATTACTGAATTACCTTTTGGATCAATTTAAAACACTAAACTTTCAGTAGGAATGATGAATCACTGAGGAAGCTCACTGAGCCAAGGAATAACACCATCTCAGAAATATGTCTTAGGTTTTATTTTGCATATGGGTAAAATAAATCAGCTTTTTTTGTAAAGTACACACAAGGAAATACTGAACATCTTGATTTGGACTGAAGACGATTCCTTCACGTGCCTCTGTGTCTGGGGCGATGTCTGACCTGTTGGAGGAGCATAAAGAATGTGTGTCAGACATTTGATTTCCAATCCTGAGGGGGAAGACACAGGGGCAGGGACAGCGCACAATTAAAGTAGTTTCACCATAGCTGCATTTGATTATAATCGACAAAAACACATTTAGGCTTACAAAATGTAGGTATCGAAACAATATGGCTTATACTGAGGGTGAACGAGTTAGCTACAACATTCCTGCCGTGCTACAAGCTAACTGTTAGACTTAGCTAGCAACAAGCTACAGAGTAAAATGAGATTTGCGCTATCACCAGCGATACTGTAACCATCGCTAGCTTAGTTGTGTAGCTGGTTATTAATAAATGAAACAAATCCAGCAGGGATACTTACATGTCAAGCAGAAATGTGGCTAGCTCTGAATCCGTGTTGAATCCTTTCAGGAGGCGTAGCTCCCTCCGCCTCTGAAAAGCCGCTCCGAGGTTGACCGTTTTATTTCGGGCTCGGTTTAATTCTTTCTTTTTAGCTCGCTTTTCGTCATCGGTCTTCTTCTGTTTCCCGGTCTTTGTTTTCTGAGCAGGTGTCACTCGAGAAATTGGCAGTTTTCCTGAAAAGTTGTTTCTCCGCGATTAGCACAGCTGCAGCACACGGGCAGTCTTGAGCTTGAACACGGTACGCGCTGTGCGGGGGGAGGGGGGGAGGGTTATGAGCAGCGCGTACACGAGAGTGATTGACACTGCTAAGACAGTCCTCCTGGCTCTGATTGGCTGTTTCTGACCGGGAGCGGTGCATTTCTGCCAAATGGCAGCAGGGACACAGGGAGGAGCCATAGGAGCTTAATTTTTTCACAGATTATCTGTCTCATATTCTACTGTCAGGGCATAGTGACAGTTTTAACAAATATGTAAAAAATACATTTTTACAAAAGTTACCTACTGAACCTTTAATAGAAGCTGTTAAACACACTTCTCCATGCTAGAAATGTGCGTTTCGACCTCTTCTAATGTTTTTGTGATGTTTTAACCTTGTTTCTGTCATTTCAAGAGGATTACATTAGTTTCTTAATAGAAGCTGAAAAACACACTTCTCCATGCTAGAAACGTGCGTTTCGGCCTCTTCTAAGCTTTTTGTGACGTTTCAAGCTTGTTACTGTCATTTCAACAGGTTTGCACTAGTTTCTTAATAGAATCTGTTAAACATACTTCTCCATGCCAGAAACGTGCGTTTCGGCCTCTTCAGATGTTTTTGTGATGTTTTAACCTTGTTTCTGTGATTTCAACAGGATTACATTAGTTTCTTAATAGAAGCTGTTAAACACACTTCTCCATGCTAGAAACGTGCGTTTCGGCCTCTTCTGATGTTTTTGTGATGTTTTCACTTTGTTTCTGTCATTTCAACAGGTTTACATTAGTTTCTTAATAGAGGCTGTTAAACACACTTCTCCATGCTAGAAACGTGCGTTTCGGCCTCTTCTGATGTTTTTGTGGTGTTTTAACCTTGTTTCTGTCATTTCAAGAGGATTACATTAGTTTCTTAATAGAAGCTGTTAAACACACTTCTCCATGCTTAGAAACGTGTGTTTCGGCCTCTTCTGATGTTTTTGTGGTGTTTTAACCTTGTTTCTGTCATTTCAACAGGTTTACATTAGTTTCTTAATAGAAGCTGTTAAACACACACCTCCATGCTGGGAACGGGCGTTTCTGCCTCTTCTAAGCTTTTTGTGACGTTTCAAGCTTGTTACTGTCATTTCAACAGTTTTGCCCTAGTTTCTTAATAGAAGCTGATAAACACACTTCTCCATGCTAGAAACGTGCGTTTCGGCCTCTTCTGATGTTTTTGTGGTGTTTTAACCTTGTTTCTGTCATTTCAAGAGGATTACATTAGTTTCTTAATAGAAGCTGTTAAACACACTTCTCCATGCTTAGAAACGTGTGTTTCGGCCTCTTCTGATGTTTTTGTGGTGTTTTAACCTTGTTTCTGTCATTTCAACAGGTTTACATTAGTTTCTTAATAGAAGCTGTTAAACACACTTCTCCATGCTAGAAACGTGTGTTTCGGCCTCTTCTGATGTTTTTGTGTTGTTTTAACCTTGTTTCTGTCATTCCAACAGGTTTACATTAGTTTCTTAACAGAAGCTGTTAAACACACATCTCCATGCTGGAAACGTGCGTTTCGGCCTCTTCTGATGTTTTTGTGATGTTTTGACCTTGTTTCTGTCATTTCAACAGGATTACATTAGTTTCTTAACAGAAGCTGTTAAACACACATCTCCATGCTGGAAACGTGCTTTTCGGCCTCTTCTGATGTTTTTGTGATGTTTTAACCTTGTTTCTGTCATTCCAACAGGTTTACATTAGTTTCTTAACAGAAGCTGTTAAACACACATCTCATTGCTGGAAACGTGCGTTTCGGCCTCTTCTGATGTTTTTGTGATGTTTTAACCTTGTTTCTGTCATTTCAACAGGATTACATTAGTT
>JAQOOF010000066.1:102500-107000 GCA_029931835.1 Etheostoma nigrum | reverse complement strand
TAGGGCAATAAATCTGATTTTTGGGGCAAAAATATGTATATATATATATATATAAAGCTTGTGACGTTTGTTTTGACATATTTAAACGCTTTTATGTTTTATGATATTCTTTTCAAGCTTATTAATAAAGTTTTTGATTTATTTTCCAACTTTTTTCCAGGTTTTTTTTTTAACGTTTTAAATTTTTTTTCAGTTTTGTTTTGAAACTTTTTTATTTTCCTTATTTTTAAGTTTTTATATTTTTTTACGTTTTTATATTTTTTTTACGTTTTTATATTTATTTTTACGTTTTTATATTTATTTTTACGTTTTTAATTTTTATTTTTACGTTTTTAATTTTTATTTTACGTTTTTCAAATTTTTTTTTCACATTTTTTATTTTTTTCAGTTTTGTTTTGAAACGTTTGTTTTTTATTTTTATTTTAATATTTTTTATTTTTTTAAATATTTTTTTTAAACGTTTTTTTAGTTTTTTTTTCAAAGCTTTTGACGTTTTTTTTAATGTCTTTCTTTCCCCAGGTTTTTAAAAATAAAAACCAATAAAACTAAAAATAATAAATGTGGGTTTTAAACATATTTTTCTGACTAATTTGTTAATTGTTGAAAGTTATTAATTATAAAATCACTCAGAAACTGTTGTTGTTAAAGCATTTTCACTCATTTATCTGCAGTATGAAATATGAATGAAACCTGACCTGTCTGTGTCCTCGTCTCTGATTGGCCGAGGTTCAGGAGAATGAGACCTGCGTGGCTATTGGCTGCCGTGCTGGTTGTGGGCGGGGCCAGAGCAGCGGTTGGTCAGTGCTGGGAGCAGCCGAGCTGCCAGGAGCCGAACTCTGAGAGCACGATGATGGTGATGACACACACACACACACATATACACACACACATATATATACACACACACACATATACACACACACACACACACACACACACACATATACACACACACACACACACACACATACACACACACACACACACACACACACATATACACACATATACACACACACACACATACACACACACACATATACACACACACACACATACACACACACATATATACACACACACACACACATATATACACACACACACACACATATATCACACACACACACACACACACACACATATATACACACACACACACCCCAATTCTCCCCCCCACACACACACACACACACAATACACGTACACACACACACACACTAATACACACACACACACTAATATACACACACACACACACACACCTGAGACAGTGAGACATCTCCGTCCTCCGTCTCCTGCAGGACTGCATCCAGCTCTGTCGCTCCGACCTCACCGCGGAGACGCCCGTCGTCCCCGGCAACGCCCACGTCCACGCCCCCCCTCCATCAGACCCGTCCTGGTCCTGGTCCTGGTCCTCGTCCTGGTCCCCGTCCCCCGAGGCCAAGCGCTCCTACTCCATGGAGCACTTCCGCTGGGGGAAGGCCGCGGGACGGAAACGCCGCCCGGTCAAAGTCTACACGTCCAACGCCGCGGAGGACGCCGGGACGTTCCCCGGGGACATGCGCCGGCGGGCGGAGGAGGAACAGGAAGTGATGGAGGAGGAGGAAGCCCCTGGCAACAAGCGCTACGGCGGCGCCCCCGGCAACAAGCGCTACGGCGGCTTCATGAAGAGCCAGCGGCCGCTGCTCGCGCTCTTCAGGAACGTCATCAACAAGGACGGACGGCGGCGGGACTGAGCGCGTCTCCGACCAATGGGAGGACAGGGGCGGGTCTGAGTCGCGCGTGCGTCACTTTGAGACAAATAGCATAGCATATGCTAACGGGAGACTTCTGTAGCATAGCATATGCTAACGGGAGGCTTCTGTAGCATAGCATATGCTAACGAGAGACTTCTGTAGCATAGCATATGCTAACGAGCGACTTCTGTAGCATAGCATATGCTAACGAGAGACTTCTGTAGCATAGCATATGCTAACGGGAGACTTCTGTAGCATAGCATATGCTAACGGGAAACTTCTGTAATGTTAATACAGTGACAATGGAGCTAATTAATACAGTTGGTTCACTGCTAGCTTAGCTACCAGTTAGCATCAAACACATCAAAGGCTGTCAGTTAAATGGTGTTTTGAGCTAACGTTAGCAACCAAACAACCATAGATAACTAAAATGTTTCTGAAATGACTGCTAGCTTAGCATCAAACAACAATAGATAGCTTGAACGTTTTTGAAACAACTGCTAGCTTTGCATCAAACAACAATAGATAGCTAAAATGTTTCTGAAATGACTGCTAGCTTAGCTACAAGTTAGCATCAAACAACAATAGATAGCTAAATGTTTCTGAAATGACTGCTAGCTTAGCATCAAACAACAATAGATAGTTAAAATGTTTCTGAAATGACTGCTAGCTTAGCTACAGGTTAGCATCAAACAACAATAGATAGCTAAAATGTTTCTGAAATGACTGCTAGCTTAGCATCAAACAACAATAGATAGCTTGAACGTTTTTTAAACAACTGCTAGCTTAGCTACAGGTTAGCATCACACAACAATAGATAGCTAAAACGTTTTTGAAACAAATGCTAGCTTAGCTACAAGCTAGCAATCAAACACATCAAAGGCAGACAGTTGAATGGTGTTTTGAGCAAACGTTAGCATCAAACAACCATAGCTAGCTTAGCTACAAGCTAGCAATCAAACATATCAAAGGCTGTCAGTTGAATGGCATTTTGAGCTAACGTTAGCATCAAACAACCATAGATAGCTTAGCTACAAGCTAGCTTAGCCACAACTTAGCAATCAAACATATCAAAGGCTGTCAGTTGAATGTTGTTTTGAGCTAACGTTAGCATAGCTAGCTACAACGTTTCTCTAATGATTCCCATCTTCTGTTATTGTTCATAATGAGAAAACTTTATTATTTCATGGAATTCACTAATTTCAGTATGACAGTTATGTGGACGCATGCACGACTCACATCTGCACTCGACTCACATCTGGAAGAGAGGGGGGAGGAACACAGGAAGTGCAGCGAAGAGCTCTCATTGGCCAATTAAAGCTCTGATCCTGAGAGACTGAAAGATGTTTTGATATTTATTTATTCATGTACATAACTGTAAATTATATGAAAACAAAACAAGACTTCTCTCTTTCTTTTCTACTTCAGATCCAGTATTAGGGGACCACTAAGGTCTATATAAAGAGACTTCAGATACAGTATTAGGGGACCACTAAGGTCTATATAAAGAGACTTCAGATACAGTATTAGGGGACCACTAAGGTCTATATAAAGAGACTTCAGATACAGTATTAGGGACCACTAAGGTCTATATAAAGAGACTTCAGATACAGTATTAGGGACCACTAAGGTCTATATAAAAGATACTTCAGATACAGTATTAGGGACCACTAAGGTCTATATAAAGAGACTTCAGATACAGTATTAGGGGACCACTAAGGTCTATATAAAAGAGACTTCAGATACAGTATTAGGGGACCACTAAGGTCTATATAAAGAGACTTCAGATACAGTATTAGGGGACCACTAAGGTCTATATAAAGAGACTTCAGATACAGTATTAGGGACCACTAAGGTCTATATAAAGAGACTTCAGATACAGTATTAGGGACCACTAAGGTCTATATAAAAGAGACTTCAGATACAGTATTAGGGACCACTAAGGTCTATATAAAGAGACTTCAGATACAGTATTAGGGACCACTAAGGTCTATATAAAGAGACTTCAGATACAGTATTAGGGACCACTAAGGTCTATATAAAGAGACTTCAGATACAGTATTAGGGACCACTAAGGTCTATATAAAGAGACTTCAGATACAGTATTAGGGACCACTAAGGTCTATATAAAGAGACTTCAGATACAGTATTAGGGACCACTAAGGTCTATATAAAGAGACTTCAGATACAGTATTAGGGACCACTAAGGTCTATATAAAAGAGACTTCAGATACAGTATTAGGGACCACTAAGGTCTATATAAAGAGACTTCAGATACAGTATTAGGGACCACTAAGGTCTATATAAAGAGACTTCAGATACAGTATTAGGGACCACTAAGGTCTATATAAAGAGACTTCAGATACAGTATTAGGGACCACTAAGGTCTATATAAAGAGACTTCAGATACAGTATTAGGGACCACTAAGGTCTATATAAAGAGACTTCAGATACAGTATTAGGGACCACTAAGGTCTATATAAAAGAGACTTCAGATACAGTATTAGGGACCACTAAGGTCTATATAAAGAGACTTCAGATACAGTATTAGGGACCACTAAGGTCTATATAAAGAGACTTCAGATACAGTATTAGGGACCACTAAGGTCTATATAAAGAGACTTCAGATACAGTATTAGGGACCACTAAGGTCTATATAAAGAGACTTCAGATACAGTATTAGGGACCACTAAGGTCTATATAAAGAGACTTCAGATACAGTATTAGGGACCACTAAGGTCTATATAAAAGAGAAAGGAAA
>JAQOOF010000066.1:87500-95000 GCA_029931835.1 Etheostoma nigrum | reverse complement strand
CAATAAAAATAAATCAACAAAAGTGAAAAAAAATCCAAAAAGCAGCAAAAATGTCAAAATACAGTCTGTAATAAAAAAATTGAAAAAACGTGACAAAAACATAAAAAGGAGCAAAAATTTCATAATATGTCACAAAAAAAAAAATCGAAACAAAATTGACAATTTTTTTGGAAAAAAAAAGAAAAATTTCCATACATGTAACAAAAAAATAAATCAACAAAAGCGAAAAAAAATTCCAAAAAGCAGCAAAAATTTCAAAATACAGTGTGTAATAAAAAAATCGAAAAAAGTGACAAAAAAATAAAAGGAGCAAAAATTTCAAATAATGTCAAAAAATAAAAAAATCGAAAAAATTGACTTCTTTTGAAAAAAAAAAACTTTTTTCCATACATGTAAACGAAAAAATTAAATCAACAAAAGCGAAAAATGTCAAAAATAAATGATAACAATAATAAATAAAGGCGCCAACAATCATTTCAAAATGTAAAAAAAGTGACAATTTTTTTTAAAAAAGCATCAAAACTTCGTCTGTCACCTTCCTGATGAACAGGTTGTCCTGTCGGGAGCATCGATCCTCCTTCCTCTGCAGCACGGACACGTCAAACGTCAAACTGTCAACACACACACACACAAATAAAAAAATAAAGATAATAATAATAATAATAATAATAATAATGATGATGAACATTCTCCAGCTAATTACACAGGAAATATTGATTTAGCCCTAGAAATAACATAATAACTAATGTGTGTGTGAGTGAGTATCTGTGTGTGTGTGTGTGTATGTATCAGTGTGTGTGTGTGTGTGTGTGTGTGTGTATGTGTGAGTGAGTGTGTGTGTGAGTGTGTGTTTTTCAAAATAAAATATTAAGCATTCAGTGTTGTCCTCAAGTCAAATTTGACCCGTTTTCAGTTTTTTAATGACAAAAAAAAGGGGTTTTCAAAATAAGAGCGGAAAATGTCAACATTAGAACTATCAAATAACTGTAAAAAACATATAAAAAAGCACGCACAACATTGGAAAAGTGACAAAATTGTCAGAAAAAGCAACAATAGTGTTGAAAAAACAGGTTAAAGTTCAAAGACTTGTGTCAAAAAACGAGTGCAGTAACGCGTGTCGACCACACGGCGGCGCCTCTTCCCTGGCGTACCTGGCGGCGGCGGCGGCGAGTCTGGCGGCGTTGTGGCGCCTGTCGATGAGGGACGTGAGGACGGAGAGGACGAGCAGACGTATGTCTGCGTCCTCCATCAGCGTGAAGGACAGCAGCGGCTCCAGGAAGGACGAGGGCAACGCCGTCAACAGGTTGCTGCTGTCGTAGCGCTCCGATACCTGGGGAGGAAGAGAAGAAGAAGGAAAACAGATGCTAACATGCTAGTTAATGTTAACACAGGCTAATTACTGCTAACTAACATGCTAGTTAATGTTAACATAGGCTAATTACTGCTAATTAACATGCTAGTTAATGTTAACATAGGCTAATTACTGCTAACTAACATGCTAGGTAACGTTAACACAGGCTAATTACTGCTAACTAACATGCTAGTTAATGTTAACATAGACAGAGGCTAATTACTGCTAACTAACATGCTAGGTAACGTTAACACAGGCTTATTACTGCTAACTAACATGCTAGGTAACGTTAACATAGGCTAATTACTGCTAACTAACATGCTAGGTAACGTTAACACAGGCTTATTACTGCTAACTAACATGCTAGGTAACGTTAACACAGGCTTATTACTGCTAACTAACATGCTAGGTAACGTTAACATAGGCTAATTACTGCTAACTAACATGCTAGTTAATGTTAACATAGGCTAATTACTGCTAACTAACATGCTAGTTAACGTTAACACAGGCTAATTACTGCTAACTAACATGCTAGGTAACGTTAACATAGGCTTATTACTGCTAACTAACATGCTAGGTAACGTTAACACAGGCTAATTACTGCTAACTAACATGCTAGTTAATGTTAACATAGGCTAATTACTGCTAACTAACATGCTAGTTAACGTTAACACAGGCTAATTACTGCTAACTAACATGCTAGGTAACGTTAACACAGGCTTATTACTGCTAACTAACATGCTAGGTAACGTTAACATAGGCTAATTACTGCTAACTAACATGCTAGTTAATGTTAACATAGGCTAATTACTGCTAACTAACATGCTAGTTAACGTTAACACAGGCTAATTACTGCTAACTAACATGCTAGGTAACGTTAACATAGACACAGGCTAATTACTGCTAACTAACATGCTAGGTAACGTTAACACAGGCTTATTACTGCTAACTAACATGCTAGGTAACGTTAACATAGGCTAATTACTGCTAACTAACATGCTAGTTAATGTTAACATAGGCTAATTACTGCTAACTAACATGCTAGGTAACGTTAACATAGGCTAATTACTGCTAACTAACATGCTAGTTAATGTTAACATAGGCTAATTCTAACTAACATGCTAGTTAATGTTAACATAGGCTAATTACTGCTAACTAACATGCTAGTTAACGTTAACACAGGCTTATTACTGCTAACTAACATGCTAGGTAACGTTAACATAGGCTAATTACTGCTAACTAACATGCTAGTTAATGTTAACATAGGCTAATTACTGCTAACTAACATGCTAGTTAATGTTAACATAAGCTAATTACTGCTAACTAACATGCTAGGTAACGTTAACATAGGCTAATTACTGCTAACTAACATGCTAGTTAATGTTAACATAGGCTAATTACTGCCAACTAACATGCTAGTTAATGTTAACATAGGCTAATTACTGCCAACTAACATGCTAGGTAACGTTAGCACAGGCTAATTACTGCTAACTAAATATAAATAATTCACCTGCAGGAGAGACTTCAGCAACATCACCTGGATCATCCTGCTGCCTTCAAACCTGAGACACACACACACACACACACACACACACAGACACACAGGTACACCCACACACACAGAGATACACACCCACACACACAGGTACACACCACACACACACACACACACACACACACACACAGGTACACCCACACACACACACACACACACACAAACAGACACACAGAGAGATACACACCCACACACACACACAGACAGACCCACAAACGCAGATACACACACACACACACACACACACGGACACAAACAGACCCCCACACACACACACGGACACAAACAGACCCCCACACACACACAGACAGACCCACACACACACATAGACAGACCCACACACACACATAGACAGACACACACACACACACACAGAGATACACGCCCACACACACAGACACAAAACACACACACAGAGATACACACCCACACACACACACACACAGAGACACACACACACACAGAGACACACACACACACACAGATGTAAAAACCCCTTTAAACACACGTATGTGTTATGAATATTTAGACCCTGATGCGTCGGCTGTACCCGGCGTTGGGTGACCCCAGAGCGGGGAACATCCCGGGAACGGGGATCCTCCCCATGATGAACAGCATGACCTCTGACCTCTGGTACACGGGGAGCGTGTTGGCGAAGGATCCTGGACCGACAACACAGGTTTCAAAGTTATTATCATTTTAATTACTAGTTTTAGTTTACTATAATAATAATTAGTATCACCAATAGTTTTGATGACGGCGTCCTGCAGCGTCTTCTCTTCCCTCGAGGTGGTTTCCTGTTTTCTGGCGTTGTCGTAGTAACCAGTCAGCTGGTAGTCGACGCTCTGCCTCAGCTGTCGCAGTAACGTGTTGAACACTTCAAGAACCGTGGGACCTGCAGTTAAAGAGTAAGATCCTTTTAGTTTTACATGACCATCACCAAACCCACCAAACTCCATGTAAATAATCACTACTTTTAGCATGTATAGAGCAGCATATCTCCACCAGACTCCATGTAAATAATCACTACTTTTAGTGTGTATAGAGCAGCATATCTCCACCAGACTCCATGTAAATAATCACTACTTTTAGTGTGTATAGAGCAGCATATCTCCACCAGACTCCATGTAAATAATCACTACTTTTAGCATGTATAGAGCAGCATATCTCCACCAGACTCCATGTAAATAATCACTACTTTTAGTGTGTATAGAGCAGCATATCTCCACCAGACTCCATGTAAATAATAACTACTTTTAGCGTGTATAGAGCAGCATATCTCCACCAGACTCCATGTAAATAATCACTACTTTTAGCGTGTATAGAGCAGCATATCTCCACCAGACTCCATGTAAATAGTCACTACTTTTAGTGTGTATAGAGCAGCATATCTCCACCAGACTCCATGTAAATAATCACTACTTTTAGCATGTATAGAGCAGCATATCTCCACCAGACTCCATGTAAATAATCACTACTTTTAGCATGTATAGAGCAACATATCTGTATGCTGCTCTATACACGCTAAAAGTAGTGATTATTTACATGGAGTCTGAGACACATGGGAACATAAGTAGAGACTGACCGACAGATCCGGTAGCTTCTATAGCAGCAGCTTCAGACAGCACCTCTACGATCCCGGCACGCACCGACGCCGGACTCCTGCTGTTGGCGTCCAGGTGACCCAACAGCTGCTGGATCACCAGGTGGGAGTGTTGGGACTGAGGAGAAGTTCAATCGTTAGCATCTACGCTAGGCTACTTCAGCTACAGAAGTCTCTATAATATTCAACCAGCTAAGCTGTTTGACTCTCATTGGCTAACATCTAGCCAATGAGAGCCTGGCTGTCAGCATCCTTTACCTAGCTCATGAATATTAATGAGCTCAGGCAGCATGACGTCAGACTGACCAGCTGTTGTGATTGGTCTGATTTCTCTTATTTCTTTTCAGTGGCTAGAGCTGACACACGCGCACACACACAGACGCACACACACAGACACGCACACGCACACACACACACACACACACACGCACACACACAGACGCACAGTCACACACAGAGACAGACACAGACTCACACGCATGCGCGCGCACACACACACACAGACGCACAAACAGAGACACACAGACTCACACAGACGCGCACACACACACACACACACACACACACACACAGTAATGCAAGTAACAACGGCTTTGTGTAGCAAGGGCACCTTTAAGTCAAGTTACAATACAATCAAGTGCTTTAAATTTACTTTTGTGTTGATTTTAGTTCAATGAATTAAAGGGAAGTAATGCAAAGTAGTGTGTACTTCAGGTTGTGTACTTTTTCTGACCTGGATGGAGTACATGATGATCTGGAAACACTGAACAGCAAAGATCCGTCCCTCCCAGAGACTGTGACTGTCCAGGTGCCTGAAAACACAAAATATCTTCTGATATAGAGTGTGTGTGTGTGTCTGTGTGTGTGTGTGTGTGTGTGTGTGTGTGTCTGTGTGTGTGTGTCTTACATGAGCACAGGTCTGACAGCGTTGGTAATGTGTCCATAAGCAGCTCGTCCCAACAGCTCCCTAAAACACACCTCCGTCTGCTCTGCTGGAGACTCACTCACACACACACACACACACACACACAGGTGTACACACACGGGCACACACACACACACACAGAAAAAGAATGATAAGTGACCATAAACTTAAGAAACACACATTTTTAAGTGGAGGTGGTCTTTATAAATATTCACTATTTTCTTGAAATATTAAAACCGGTGTGTGTGTGTACCAGTTGGTGTGTGCGTGTGTGTACCTATTGTTGTGTGTGTATCTGTTGGTGTGTGTGTGTACCTGTTGTTGTGTGTGTATCTGTTGGTGTGTGTGTGTACCTGTTGTTGTGTGTGTATCTGTTGGTGTGTGTGTGTGTGTGTGTGCACCTGTTGGTGTGTGTGTGTGTGTGTGTGTACCTGTTGGTGTGTGTGCGTGTGTGTACCTGTTGGGGTGTGAGTGTGTGTGTGTGTGTGTGTGTGTACCTGTTGGTGTGTGTGTGTGTGTACCTGTTGGTGTGTGTACCTGTGTGTGTGTGTGTGTGTGTGTGTGTGTGTGTGTGTGTGTGTGTGTGTGTGCCAGTTGGTGTGTGTGTCTGTGTGTGTGTGTGCCTGTTGGTGTTTGTGTGTGTACCTGTTGGTGTTTGTGTGTGTACCTGTTGGTGTGTGTGTGTACTGGTTGGTGTGTGTGTGTGTACCTGTTGGTGTGTGTGTGTACCTGTTGGTGTGTGTGTGTACCTGTTGGTGTGTGTGTGTGCCTGTTGGTGTGTGTGTGTACCTGTTGGTGTGTGTGCCTGTTGGTGTGTGTGTGTGTGTGAGTGTGTGTACCTGTTGGTGTGTGTGTGTGTGTGTGAGTGTGTGTACCTGTTGGTGTGTGTGTGTGTGTGTACCTGTTGGTGTGTGTGTGTGTACCTGTTGGTGTGTGTGTGTGTGTGTGTGTACCTGTTGGTGTGTGTGTGTGTGTGTGTGTACCTGTTGGTGTGTGTGTGTGTGTGTGTGTACCTGTTGGTGTGTGTGTGTGTGTACCTGTGTGTGTGTGTGTACCTGTTGGTGTGTGTGTGTGTGTACCTGTTGGTGTGTGTGTGTACCTGTTGGTGTGTGTGTGTGTGTGTACCTGTTGGGGTGTGTGTGTGTGTGTGTGTACCTGTTGGTGTGTGTGTGTGTGTGAGTGTGTGTACCTGTTGGTGTGTGTGTGTGTGTACCTGTTGGGGTGTGTGTGTGTGTGTGTGTACCTGTTGGTGTGTGTGTGTGTGTGAGTGTGTGTACCTGTTGGTGTGTGTGTGTGTGTACCTGTTGGTGTGTGTGTGTACCTGTTGGTGTGTGTGTGTGTGTGTGTGTGTACCTGTTGGTGTGTGTGTGCTGCTGCAGGTTGACCAGCAGTGCGGGGACTATCTGCTCCATGTGTCGAGGCTCCCAGATGTTCACCTGCAGCTCGTCGTCCACCGTCTTCCTGACCACGCCCTGCAGGCCGCGGATCCCCGACACACGGATCCTACACACACACACACACACACACACACACACACACCAACCAACAGGTACACACACACACCAACAGGTACACAAACACAGAGATACACACACACACATGCACACACCAAAAGGTAGACACACGCACATACAGAGATACACACACACGTACACACAGAGAGATATACACACACACACACACACACACACACACACACACACACACACACACACACACAGCTCTAGTGACTGCGTGCCCATGGGTCCAGGTCTCTGCAGGAGACGGACTGAGAGGGGCTGAGAGGGACTGAGAGGGACAGAGAGGGACAGAGAGGGACTGAGAGAGACAGAGGGACTGAGAGGGACTGAGAGGGACAGAGAGAGACAGAGAGAGACAGAGGGACTGAGAGGGACTGAGAGGGACTGAGAGAGACAGAGGGACTGAGAGGGACAGAGAGAGACAGAGGGACTGAGAGGGACTGAGGGGGACAGAGGGACTGAGAGGGACTGAGAGGGACAGAGGGACTGAGACGGACTGAGGGGGACAGAGAGGGACTGAGGGCCTGAAAAGATGGACAGAGGGAC
>JAQOOF010000066.1:0-10000 GCA_029931835.1 Etheostoma nigrum | reverse complement strand
CCCTTTGTCCTCTCAGTAACAGAACATGTTGCTATGGTGATTTCATCAAAAAAGGTGCGAGATACTTTTTTTAATGTTACCTGTCAAGAGTTTGGTGAGCCTAGCGCGAAAAGTATTAGTCCGATAGACTCCATAGTTACATGTCTGCGACCGGCACAAGATTCCCTACATTTTGACCAACTATAATGTCTATAGATGTAAAACTGGAGGAGAGAGACAAATTTGTTTGGGGAAGAAATCACTGAATCATACTGTGTTTTTCATAGCTTCTGTCGACAGTTGGTAGATCACAGCCAACAATTTAAGTCCGATAGACTCCATAGTTACATGTCTGCGACCGGAACAAGATTCCCTACATTTTCACCAATAATGAAGTCTGAAGACTGAAAACTGGAGGAGAGAGAGCAATTTGTTTGGGAAACTTCCAGAGATCCGTACCGCAGCCCCCCACTCTGTCGTCCACTCTAGCTCTGAACATTCCGCCACATACACACACATTGGAAAATCTGAGCCGGTCTGAAAACGGGACGAAACGTAAACTGTGATTTGGTAGAAACCGTGCTTGATATCTGAACGCCCATTCAGCCCAATAAACGCCAAAGTCTTGTCTTCGGTTTAAACTTTTAATCATGTTTCTACGTTAAAGTATGGCGATACAGCACGGTCCCAAAGAGGGGGCGTTTTGAGCGATGTTGACCGATTTCCCGAACATTTCCCATTCAAGTCAATGAGAAAATTTTGCCGCTTTTTTGCCGATTTCGGTAAAACCACGCGGCAAATCTCTTAGAAAAGTGTGTGTGTGTCTGTGTGTGTGTCTGTGTGTGTGTGTGTCTCTGTGTGTGTGTGTGTCTGTGTGCGTGTGTCTGTCTCTGTGTGTGTGTGTGTGTCTGTGTGCGTGTGTCTGTCTCTGTGTGTGTGTGTGTGTCTGTCTCTGTGTGTGTGTGTCTCTGTGTGTGTGTGTGTGTGTCTGTGTGCGTGTGTCTGTGTGTGTCTGTCTCTGTGTGTGTGTGTCTCTGTGTGTGTGTGTCTCTGTGTGTGTGTGTGTCTGTGTGCGTGTGTCTGTCTCTGTGTGTGTGTGTGTGTGTCTGTGTGTGTCTGTCTCTGTGTGTGTGTGTGTCTCTGTGTGTGTGTGTCTCTGTGTGTGTGTGTGTGTGTGTGTGTGTGTGTGTGCTGTGTGTGTGTCTGTCTCTGTGTGTGTGTGTGTGTCTCTGTGTGTGTGTGTGTGTGTGTGTCTGTGTGTGTGTCTCTGTGTGTGTGTGTGTGTGTGTGTGTGTGTCTGTGTGTGTGTGTGTTACCTGTTGGCTGAGCAGATCTGGATCCACATCTGGACACAGAGCAGTGACACGCTGACATCATCACACATCTGGATCTGCTCGTAGTGGACGGAGCTCAGAACTGAGAGAGAGATAATGGGCACTTTAATAATAATAATAATAATAATAATAATAATAATAATAAAAATAACAACAATAATAATAAAAATAATAATAATAAAAATAATAATAATAAAAACAACAACAATAAAAATATAATAATATAACAATACAAAAATAACAATAAAAATATTATAAAAATAATAATAAAAATAATAATAAAAAATAATAAAAATAATACTAAAAAATAACAATAATAATAATAAAAAATAATAATAAAAATATTAATAATAAAAAATCAACTTTGCTATTATATAAATGAAAACTTTAAATCACAAATATATCCTCAAAAATGTTATATATTTTTTTAAATATATTAATTCCAAATGTGATAAATTAAAAATAAATTAAAAATATTTAAAATACTAAAAAAAATAAATCAGTGAGTCTGACCCTGAGTCGTCAGCTGAGTCTGAGATCTGAGCAACCAGCCGACCGAATCCATCACCTTCCTGAAGAGAGACACACACTGGCAGACAGACAGGCAGACAGACAGGCAGAGAGACAGAGAGACAGGCAGGCAGAGAGACAGACAGACAGGCAGAGAGACAGACAGGCAGAGAGGCAGAGAGACAGACAGGCAGAGAGACAGACAGGCAGAGAGACAGACAGGCAGAGAGACAGACAGTTTGACTCCACACACTTTAACACTAGCAGTAAAAACACTAACAGTAATATTTAAAGCCCAGATCTTATGGGCTCACCTCTGCCCGCCTCATCAGCTGGCTGGCCAATGAGAGGAGGCCGTTCATGACTGACGGCAGGAACAGCCTATGAAAGGTCTGTGACTGTTTACCAGGTTCCACCCCGACACAACAGGAACTAGACAGACAGAGACAGACAGACAGAGAGACAGACAGAGACAGACAGACAGAGACAGACAGACAGAGAGAGAGACAGACAGACAGAGAGAGAGACAGACAGGTTTGTAACAACCAATGACTTCCTTCCTTCCTGTAGGTGAAGCAGTGAGCGAGTGAGGTGCGTACGTGGTGATCTGGGCGAGCGTGGCGGCGGCGTCCCAGTGTCCCCGCAGCCGCCTGGCGTCCAGCGAGAGGACGCCGACGCAGCGACTCAGCACGCCGCTCAGATACAGCCGAGACTTCACGGCGGCCAGCGCGGCGGCGTCCGTCTGCAGCGCCGCCGCGTTCAGAGCCTCTGGAAGACACCAGCAGGGCACTCGTTACAGGGCAGAAACATGCACACTTTATTTATTTAGATATATATACACAGTGAGGAAAATAAGTATTTGAACACGCTGCTATTTTGCAAGTTCTCCCACTTAGAAATCATGGAGGGGTCTGAAATTGTCCTCGTAGGTTCATGTCCACTGTGAGAGACATAATCTAAAAAAAACATCCAGAAATCACAATGTATGATTTTTTAACTATTTATTTGTATGATACAGCTGCAAATAAGTATTTGAACACCTGAGAAGATCAATGTTAATATTTGGTCCAGTAGCCTTTGTTTGCAGTTCCAGAGGTCAAACGTTTCCTGTAGTTCTTCACCAGGTTTGACACACTGCAGAAGGGATTTTGGCCCACTCCTCCACACAGATCTTCTCTAGATCAGTTAGGTTTCTGGGCTGTCGCTGAGAAACACAGAGTTTGAGCTCCCTCCAAAGATTCTCTATTGGGTTTAGGTCTGCAGACTGGCTAGGCCCCCCCAGAACCTTGATCTGCTTCTTCCAGAGCCCCTCCTTGGTTCTCCTGGCTGTGTGCTTCGGGTCATTGTCATGTTGGAAGACCCAGCCTCGACCCATCTTCAATGCTCTAACTGAGGGAAGGAGGTTGTTCCCCAAAATCTCCCAATACATGGCCCCGGTCCTCCTCTCCTTAATACAGTGCAGTCGCCCTGTCCCATGTGCAGAAAAACACCCCCAAAGCATGATGCTACCCCCCCATGCTTCACAGTAGGGATGGTGTTCTTGGGATGGTCCTCATCATTCTTCTTCCTCCAACCACGGTTAGTGGAATTATGACCAAAAAGTTCTATTTTGGTCTCATCTGACCACATGACTTTCTCCCATGACTCCTCTGGATCATCCAAATGGTCATTGGCAAACTTAAGACGGCCTTGACATGTGCTGGTTTAAGCAGGGGAACCTTCCGTGCCATGCATGATTTCAAACCATGACGTCTTAGTGTATTACCAACAGTAACCTTGGAAACGGTGGTCCCACTCTTTTCAGGTCCTGGACCAGCTCCTCCCGTGTAGTTCTGGGCTGATTTCTCACCTTTCTTAGGATCTTTGAGACCCCACGAGGTGAGATCTTGCATGGAGCCCCAGTCCGAGGGAGATTGACAGTCATGTTTAGCTTCTTCCATTTTCTAATGATTGCTCCAACAGTGGACCTTTTTTCACCAAGCTGCTTGGACATGTCCCCGTAGCCCTTTCCAGCCTTGTGGAGGTGGACAATTTTGTCTCTAATGTCTTTGGAAAGCTCTTTGGTCTTGGCCATGTTAGTAGTTGGATTCTTACTGATTGTATGGGGTGGACAGGTGTCTTTATGCAGCTAACGACCTCAAACAGGTGCATCTAATTTAGGATAATAAATGGAGTGGAGGTGGACATTTTGAAGGCAGACTAACAGGTCTTTGAGGGTCAGAATTCTAGCTGATAGACAGGTGTTCAAATACTTATTTGCAGCTGTATCATACAAATAAATAGTAAATAAAATCATACATTGTGATTTCTGGATTTTCTTTTTTAGATTATGTCTCTCACAGTGGACATGCACCTATGATGACAATTTCAGACCCCTCCATGATTTCTAAGTGGGAGAACTTGCAAAATAGCAGCGTGTTCAAATACTTATTTTCCTCACTGTATATATATATATATATATATATACATACATACATATACATATTACAGGGCGGAACAAAAAGAGAGAGAGAGAAAACGAAAAGCGAGAGAGAGAGAGAGAACTTGTTGTACGGACTGTTTAAGCTGTTGTTCAGCAGGGTGAGTTTCTGTTCCAGGTTCGGGTCCAGGTCCAGGTCCAGGTCTCCATCCTCTAGCTTCTTCTTCAGCTCCGTCACCACAGCGTCCTCCAGCGGCTCCATCGTCACGGTTACGCCCTTTAAACGAGATGATAATGGCGTTATCTAACAGGAAACATGGGGACAACAAATTACACGTATGTGGGATTTGACATATTAAACAGTAATATGAAAGAAACAATAAAAACAGAAATATACAAATAAACAACTGTTAGATAAGGAAAAAAAGAGGCTAAATGGGCTGAGTGCAGTGTGCAAATGATATACAGTATAGTAAGTAAAGTAAGGGATAGCCCAATATGGAAAAAATACATCTGGAAAATAAAGATGACGTATGTTATAACTCCTTTCATTGAAGCAAAATATGAGAAATGGACAAATTATTTCATAAAAATGTAAAAAAAATAAAGACAAGTCAAAAAATGACAAGTCAAATAAGTTACAAATGTCAAAAAATGACAAAAATAAAAAGACAAGTAAAAAAACAACGTCAAAAAAGTGACAAATGTCAAAAAATGAAGAAAAAAAATACGTAAAAAAATGACAAAAATGTAAAAAGTGACAAATGTCAAAAAGTGACAAATGTCAAAAAATGACAAAAATAAAAAGACAAGTAAAACAACGTCAAAAAAGTGACAAATGTCAAAAAATGACAAAAATGTAAAAAAAAAGTGACAAATGTCAAAAATGACAAAAATGTTAAAAAAAAGTGACAAATGTCAAAAATGACAAAAATGTTAAAAAATAAAGTGACAAATGTCATAAAATGAAGAAAAAAAAGACAAGTACAAAAAAAAGTAATTTCTGACTACATCTCACACCAGACTCCATTCAAAAAAGTCGTGAATTAACAGCGTTGCACTTACAGCAAAGTATTTCATTAAAAAAGAGGCTGACTGGGCTGAGTGCCGAGTGTACAAATTATATACAGTATAGTAAGTAAAGTAATGAATAGCCCAATATGGAAAAAAAACATCTGGAAAATAAAGATGACGTATATTATAACGCAAAAAAAGTCATTTCTGACTACATCTCTCACACCAGACTCCATTCAAAAAAGTATTTTATTAAAAGTATTTAAGAGAATAAACTAATTTCTGACTACACCAGACTCCATTCAAAAAAGTCGTGAATTAAGTAACAGCGTTGCACTTATAAGAACATGTTTCATAAAAAGTATTTAAGAGAATAAACTAATTTCTGACTACATCTCTTACACCAGACTCCATTCAAAATTTTAACGATTTAAGCAACAGCGTTCAATAAGTCACTTTCCTGACAAACGTGTTGTGTGTGTGTGTCTGTCTGCGTGTGCGTGTGTGTCTGTCTGCGTGTGCGGGTGTGTCTGTCTGCGTGTGCGGGTGTGTCTGTCTGCGTGTGTGTGTCTGTGTGTGTCTCACCTGTCTGTTTTTCCTCACAGTGTTACAGACTTCACCGTAACACCTGCTAGCTAGCACCTTGTGTACTCGGATGTACACGGAGCTAGCCTTGCGATGGTCGTTTTAGCTAAAACCAGCTCTTTTTTAACAATTACCGAAATACAAAGTGACGTTAACCGGTTAACTTACGTTCACGTTGACTCGGTAACGTTTAAAAGTGCGTTTAGTAACGTTACAGAGCTCCGAAAACGATGTTTTTCGCGATAGTCAGCGCGGTTAGCATAGCTAGCTTCCAGTAGCCGAGCAAGTCAACGCTCTTCTGTTTCTAGGGTAACGTGACGTCATCGCGCTGCTACGTCGCATCCCTTGGCACCAATACGGTAACATGACGTCATCACGCTGCTTACGTCGCATCCCTCTGCATCAATACATGCATGCATGCTCTGCAAATGAAAAATACAACTGACAAATGACAAAAATGTAAAAAGAAAGTGACAAATGTCAAAAAAATGAAAATAAAAAAGACAAAAATGACAAAAATGTAAAAAAAAAAGACAAAATTTTTTTTTAAAAAGTGGCAAATGTCAAAACAGTGAAAAAAAAAAGACAAGTCAAAAAAAAAGTTACAAATGTCAAAAAATGTGACAAATGTCAAAAAATTAAGAAAGAAAAGACGTAAAAAAAGACAAAACTGTAAAAAAAAAAAGGACGCGTCAAAAAGTTACAAATGTCAAAATGTAAACATAAAAATGAGGTAAAAAAAGTGACAAATGGCAAAAAATTAACAAAAAAAAAGACAAAAATTAAAAAGAAATGACAAGTCAAAAAAAAAAAAGTAAAAAAGTGACAAATGTAAAAAATGAAGGAAAAAAAAAGTAAAAAAAGAAAAATGTAAAAACAAAATGACGCGTCAAAAAAGTGACACACACACAGAATAGCCGCAGGGGTTGGCGTGTGTGTGTGTGTGTGTGTGCGTGTGTGTGTGTGTGTGTAGTTCAGGCCTGTGTGTAATGTGTGTAATAACAGAGTGGACATTATAATTTCCTCTTATTATTATTATTATTATTATTATTATTATTATATGAAAGTCCAGTGAAACACGGAGGTGTAGTTTGTGCCTGGAACCACCAGAGGGCGATGTCTACTATCTAATGATGGAGAAACATCACATCTTTAACATAAAAGTACATACAAGTACTTTGTATAGTGCTATTATGCAGGTAGAAAGACTACTGTAATATTATACAAGTGTCTTCTTCCTGAAACGTGTAGAGACACGCTGCACAACGACAGACGGAAACCCAAAAAGTTACACATGTCAAAACAGTGAGAAAAAAAAAAGACATGTCAAAAAAGTTACAAATGTCAAAAAAAAGTGACAAAAATGTCAACAAATGAAGAAAAAAACAGACATAAAAAAAGACTAAAATGACAAGTCACAAAAAAATGACAAGTCAAAAAAGTGACAAATGTAAAAAAAAATTAAAAAGTGACAAATGTCAAAAAATGAAAATAAAAAATAGACAAAAATGACAAGTCAAAAAAAAATGGTGCGTCAAAAAGTTACAAATGTAAAAATAAATATGACGTTAAAAAAGTGACAAATGTCAAAAAAATTACAAAAATGTAAAAAAAAATGAACGACGGCAAAAAAGTTACAAATGTCAAAAAAATGAACAAAAATAAAAGACGTAAAAAAAGACAAAAATTAAAAAAAAAATGAGGGGTGTGTGTGTGTGTGTGTGTGTGTGTGCTCTCTGGGGAGTGTGTGTGTGTGTGTGTGTGTGTGTGTGTGTGTGTGTGTGTGTCTCTCTGGGGAGTGTATGTGTGTGTGTGTGTGTGTGTGTGTGTGTGTGTGTGTGTGTGTGTGTGTGTGTGTGTGTGTGTGTGTGTGTGTGTGTGTGTGTGTGTGTGTGTGTGTGTGTGTGTGTGTGTGATGCTAACGAGCCAGCCTGCCAAGTTGTTGACCCACTTAATATGTGACAGAAAAAGGTCGCCGGGACGACCACGCTACGTTAATATGTAAATTAATTAGTGAATATCAATGTTTTTATAGTATTTTTTGGTCTTTCCCCCAAAACCTCATCGCTGTCGTTCGCAATACCTTTCACAATAAAAGCCCAAAAAAAGATGCATGCGCACACACACACAAATTCTTCCTTCACACACACACACACGTTATTTTTACAAAGAACTTTGATATAGGACAACATGAAGAAAACATGAGGACAACATGAGGGCAACATGAAGACAACATGAAGACAACATGAGGACCACATGAGGACAACATGAGGACAACATGAGGGCAACATGAGGGCAACATGAAGACAACATGAGGACAACATGAGGACAACATGAAGACAACATGAGGGCAACATGAGGGCAACATGAGGACAACATGAGGACAACATGAAGACAACATGAGGACAACATGAGGGCAACATGAAGACAACATGAAGACAACATGAGGACCACATGAGGACAACATGAGGACAACATGAAGACAACATGAGGACAACATGAGGACAACATGAAGACAACATGAGGACAACATGAGGACAACATGAGGGCAACATGAAGACAACATGAAGACAACATGAGGACAACATGAGGGCAACATGAGGGCAACATGAAGACAACATGAGGACAACATGAGGACAACATGAAGACAACATGAGGACAACATGAGGACAACATGAAGACAACATGAGGACAACATGAAGACAACATGAGGACAACATGAGGACAACATGAGGACAACATGAGGGCAACATGAGGGCAACATGAGGACAACATGAGGACAACATGAGGACAACAACAACATCGGGGCAACATGAGGACAACATGAGGAAAACAACAACATCAGGGCAACATGAGGACAACATGAAGACAACATGGGGGCAAAATGAGGACAACATGGGGACAACATGAAGAAAACATGAGGACAACATGAGGACAACATGAGGACAACATGGGGGCAACATGAGGACAACATGGGGGCAACATGAGGACAACATGAAGACAACATGAGGTCAACATGAGGTCAACATGAGGTCAACATGAGGACAACATGAGGTCAACATGGGGACAACATGGGGACCACATGAGGACAACATGTGGACCACATGAGGACAACATGAGGGCAACATGAGGACAACATGAGGACAACATGAGGTCAACATGAGGACAACATGAGGACAACATGAGGGCAACATGAGGGCAACATGAAGACAACATGAGGACAACATGAGGGCAACATGAGGGCAACATGAAGACAACATGAAGGCAACATGGGGACAACATGGGGACAACATGAGGACAACATGAGGTCAACATGAGGTCAACATGAGGACAACATGAAGGCAACATGAAGACAACATGAGGTCAACATGAGGACAACATGAAGACAACATGAGGTCAACATGTAGACAACATGTAGACAACATGAAGACAACATGAAGACAACATGGTGGTTAAATGTTCCTCTAATAAATAATAATACCAGAGAATAAGGAGTTGCTGATATTAATAATAATATTAATAGTAGTCTCCAGGTGTGGAGCAGCTGATTGGGTGCAGGTGGGCTCGCTGAGCGGAATAACGAGCGTCACCTTGGTGATCATCCGATTATTCTCCTTCCCTCGCTCCGAAGAAAGAGAAGAAGAAGAGAAGCCCCGGAGCGGGAGGACGGCTCCAGTGGTGTTCCCAGAGGAATACACACACACACACACACACACACACACAGACACACACACACACACACACACACACACACACAGAGACACACACACACACACACAGAGACACACACAGAGACACACACACACACACACACACACACACACACACACACACACACACAGAGACACACACACACACACACAGAGACACACACACACACACACACAGAGCACACACACACACACACACACACACACACACACACACACACACACAGAGACACACACACAGACACACACACACACACACACACACACACACACACAGCAGACACACACACACACACACACACACACACACACACACACACACACACACACACACACACACACACAGAGACACACACACACACACAGACAGAGACACACACACACAGAGAGACACACACATACACACACAGAGACACACACACACACACAGACACACACACACACACACA